>MU564352.1:1929615-2188069 GCA_024362625.1 Silurus asotus | reverse complement strand
TAAACATGTGACTCTAGAATTCCTGTCATTTAAACTCCTTTTATGCCTTATAAACATCTTCAGCCTCTCTTTTATGCGTCTCTTTGTTGTCAAAATTTTCTGTGAACTCCGTTAATGTAGCTGCTTCAACTTATTGATGATTCCCTATATATATATATATATATATATTAATCCTTTCATGGAGAATCCTGCTGCTCAAAATGATTTTTTTGAAGATTTTTCTTTGGAGAAGAAACTTCAAACTCTCAGTTACATCAGAGCAAAGCAGCATGTCGTACTGTAGACAAAAGTGGGCATGTGGTAAAGTTTTAGAATCCAAAGGGCATTTTCGTTCGTTCTTTCTTCTTCTGCCGTCAGGGGAGCGAACCGCTTTCTGAGTGTGCACTCTTCTGTTCCACTGTCAATCTCCGGCATGTACTGGGAGTTCCACTCGGGAAGAGGGAACGAAAAAAAGAGCTGCTGAGAATTTCAGGGGATGCAGTAGTCACTCTGAAATCATAAACATTTCGCACTCCAACCCTAAGCTCAAAAAAAAAAAAAGAAAGAAATCTTTTTTAGAGGTGCGTTTGAGTGCTGCACCTCCTCAGTGCCAATTTAAGAGAGATTACTGCTGGGGAAGATTTTTTTTATTTTTTCATTTTCTCTTTTATTTCACTCAGCATTTCTCTTTCTTTCTCTCTCATTCTGACTGTCTCTCTGTTTTTCGATCCCTCACTGCCTCTGCTTCATGGCTCATAAGGAAGGAAAACTAAAATCTTGCTTGGAGGGATGTGACAGAGCAAACAGAATGCTAATAATAAAGAAAAAAAAACAAAAAAGAGCGAAATTACACTTCAGGATGAAACATGGTTGATTATTCACCCGGGAGATGCACGACTGGAAATTTCCTTAACGTCCTACTTGTGCAGATTCGCGCCTCATTTCATTTGTTCGGGTGGCGGCCCATAGTTCAGACATGATCGCTGAACGCAAAACATCATTATCCAGACGGCTAATGAAATGCATCTATTCGTCCTCGCCTTGCCGAAAGCATCATTTCTCAACGCCGGAGCTGGTGAATGAGCCAAGCTCCTCGCCGAGGCCCTAATTAAACCCAGCGCCTGGCCTCGTCTCACGTTCCCGCTCCGACCATCTGAAGAACTATGCGGGCTCCTGATTTCGCTGTGATTGATTCTCACCTTTTTGCATTCGTGCCATTCACCTCGTTATGTGCGGTTTTCCCCTCCCTCACCGGCCTCCTAGATTAGCCGTCCACCAGAAAAAAAAAAAAACAAACGACGTAATTAGAAGGGAACGTAATGAAGTGCACTTCGCGTCGGTCGCTCCCTCGCCGTTTAATCAGCCGTCGCGTTGCTGTCAGAACAGATTTGCGTGACGAAGTGGAATTGAAGGTCCGGCTTTCTCACCTGTTAGAGGAACCAATAGCTTATTTGCTTTATTTCATTATTTATTTAACAACCGTCAGAAGCCATTAGGTGGATGTTTATTGGATGTGTGATACTTCTCTATTTTCTTGCATAAATGCACACTATTGGAACATACCATAATAGTCTTCCTGGCAATGCTAGTGCGCTCGTCATCATAGACACCCACCCGGTAGCTAACATAGTTATTTGTTAAGATCACTTGCTTGCATTTTATTAAACAACCTAACTACTGTCACACAAACCAAAGCTAGTGTTTCGTTCATTTGTGATGCTAGCTTGCATATTTAGAATTTCTTAAAAATAACCATTTCACAATGCTAGCTAATAACTAGCATTTTACTACCGTTACAGCGCTACACCGTTACATGTAAAAAAAAACTGGTTAGTTTTTAATTACCGTAAATACAACTAACTGTTATTACTCTCAAAGTTTATAATGAAATAGCTAGTCATAGATTTCAAAATAACTAGCGGTGTTCAAGTTGTGTTTTCAGACATTAGCTAACCAGACTGAAAGTTTACGCAATGGAGTAACTAGATATAGATTCCTGACTAGAAAATCTTTTAATAAATAGAGCTTGTTGAGACATGATATCTACATACAGATAGACTATACAATAAGCAAGTAATACACGGACATGCTGCGTTACTGAATGGCTAGCTAGTTCTAGTTGTAAGTTGGATACACTCCAAGGGTGGGGAATATTATTTTTCACGTCAAGTCACGCAAATTGAATCATGTCGTACGGTACACAGATGTACAATGGGGGGAAATTTCAAGCCTCCAGAATCTTAGTACAACATCCAAGACAATAACTCAGATTTGAATGCAGGGTTAAAGTGCAAAAAGACAGTGTGAAGCAAGCACAAAGCTAGAGTCTGAGTAATTGTGAAACGATCACGTTTAAAAATAGTTTTAGGCTTTGTTCTTGTTAAATAGTAGGAGGTATTCATAGATGCAGGTATTCATAGATTTGTTGAGATAAACAAGCATCTATGAAATAAGGAACCTGCAGAAGAATGACGTTAGGTTTGTTACTATTTCCACATCTGCCTTTGTTTAAAAATTTCTACAGAACGGGTACTTGAGGTTTCACTTCCCTTAACATGCAGATCTGACAACAGAAGAACATATACATTGACAACAACAACAAAAAACCCACAAATAGCTATACATCTGTATCTGTATTTTTTTTTTAATCATATTTCAGGATCAACGTGCACTCTGAGAGCAGAGATGGGTTGTGGGCTGAGGAAGATCCGTCAGACAGACGACAGCAGTCCCGGGAAGATCTACTCAACCCTCAAGAGACCGCAAGTAGAGACCAAGATTGGTGTGGCCTACACTTACTCCCACGTGGACTTCCTGGTTGGAAAAGAAGGTAAGGCAATAGCTCCATCTGTTTAATTACGGCAGGTATGATCGCAAGGAACAAGCTGGGAAGCAGAATGTCTTCATTTGAGTGGCCAGATCTTTAAAAAATTATTTGCTTCTAGAATTGCTAATGGTAGAGATGTGAATTCTACTGGAAAGCTCAAAAGCCAAGTTAAGTGATACTCTATTTGGTTTCCTTCTTGAGCATTGAGAATTTCACAACTCTACTTCTCAAGAAATTGGGAAATTAACTGATTGGTCATATCAAGTTCAGAGCTCTTGCAGGGGTCAACTGTCTAGGTCTCCAAAATCGGAACAGGTCCATAATTCTTCACTACACCTAATAATCAACTGACACCAAGACTAACTGGTAACCAGGTGGAATCAAGTGTGACACCTGCTTGCTTGGAAAAAAAAAAAGTCACACTCCTGCGAAACACTTCTTGGAAAGGCTTAAGTTTTCTAAGGAAAAAAGATCTGGCCAGAATGCTGGATCTTCTTAAGCAGGACAATGCAATAAAATCAGAGTGAGCTTAATGATTGAGCCCTCATTTCTTCGACTAAATTAGCTGTTTCAGACTTCGCTTTTCTGTTAAGGGCTGTCGCTCATCAAGACCATGAAGCACATATCACTTTGAATATCTGTTAAGAGCGGATTAACACTGCAGTCATGTCGCGATCCATCACATTCGCTCCATCTTGTTACTGCACTTCACCTCCGCTGCCTTTATTTACACTCCCACCTGTGCGTACACCTGCCGTCAGGAGGATCCTCCAAACCGTCCAGGGTTTTTGAAGGCTCCAAAAATATTGCTCAAATAGTTGCAAAATTGAATTAAATTGTATATTGAAGACTATCTGAATCAATTACGTTTTCTCTGATAAATAGGAGATAAGAAAAACACAATTTCACCAGGTTTCTTCTTAATCATCAAAATGTAGCAAGCAAGCCAAGAAATATTGGCACCCTTCATATTAAAACAAGCTTGTATTCATTAGTAATGCTTCATATCGGTCAGGGACATGGTGGCTCCAAAGATTTAAAAAATGCACCCTGTATAATATTACTAAATCTATTCCTGTAGGTGGCAGTCACAGGATCTTCCTCTATGCAGAATGCTTCCTTTACACCTTAATATTCTTACAATGCATTCATTCAACTCTAGCTTACAAATTCTAATAAACACCTCTGATCAGAAGAAGCCAAAGAAAACACCCCTTCAAGTTGAAATTCCTACCGTACCATGAGTTCCTTCCAGGTTTGCAAAGTGACAACAATGCACTACGGCTGTACGTAACGTCAGGAGTAAATAAAGTAGCAGTTTTTTACCATTAAATGAGTACAAGTTTTTTTTTTTTAGATCAAGCACCATGAATAGCCACTGTGCATCTCCGAATCGATACGATTCACCCCTATTACAATACGATTCCAATTCGATTCAGCACAATGCGCTTCAATACAGTACGATGCGATGTAAAAAACAATATGATGCAATGCAACTTAATACGGTACAGGTACTGTAGCTAGCTTTTATTCTTTCAAAATGACTGAAAATAATTTAAGTGCCTTCTGACTTCTAAAAGCAAAGAAATCTGAAATAAACCCAGACGTTCTTTTGCTGGTGTGTCTCCAGGAAGATGCAGCTCTACCTCTGCCATGTTAATCTGTATTCTGTGTGACTCTCAGGACACGCCTCGGTCTCCGTTGTGTTATGACACTTCATATTCACGTAGCAGCAGTGGTGCTGAGAAAATCTGCATACAAGATACAAAAATTGTTGGTCACTTTCTAAATAATTAAATTGTAGCACATCTACAATTATCCACAATAATTATCTATAAATTAATCAGTTTTTATCGATGCAAATATGTTATAAACCATGAATCGTGACACAAACCCCAACTTGTATCCGATGCACACTTAAAAAGTGATGCATCACATTTTACACAGCCTACACTGATCGCTTCATTTATTTTTTTTAAAGTGGATGTGATCATTCACTGGAATAACATTTCAATTTTCAAGTCAAGTCAAGTCAAGAGGCTTTTATTGTCATTTCTACTATACACAGTGGTACACAGTACACAGTGAAAATGAGACAACGTTTCTCCAGAACCCTGGTGCTACACTAAACAACAAACAGACAAAACAACATTAAGCTAAAACACAAGTTACATAAAGTGCATCGAGTGCAACCTGGTGCAAACAGTGCAGACAGACAGACAGCGCAGACAGACGACACAAGACAAGACATAAAACCCTATATAGCGCCGACCAGTAAACCTACTGTATACTAGATTATACAGTACTGTACAAGAAAACTGTAAAAACTATACAAAATATAGACTATATTCCAGAAGTGACTATAAACAGTGTAGTGCAAAAAAATACAGCAGCAGTCGAAGGTGCAAAGACAGCATGTAAACAGTATAATACAGTAAAAATGATACAGTAAAAATGATAAATGTGCAAAAACAGCAGTTGAGAGTGGTAAATTTGTAAATAAAATCCAGTTTAAGCCAGGTTTTTTTTTTGGTCTTATTTACATTTTAACGTCTTGCAATGTTGTAAAATCAAAAAACTAAATAAAAAATAAAAAATAAAAAAGTTTTTTTTTTCACTTTGGCTTGTGCAAATATTCACACACTTTTAAGAAACTTAAAAAAAATTGTTTCATTTATTTTTTTTGTTTTGCGCCAGTGTAAATTGTAAATTTCGTCATTTTTCGGCGAGAGGTACAGATTTTTTCTGGATATATCTTAATATTCTGCTGATTGGGAAAAGCAGTTAAAACATGCGATACAAATCTACAACCATCATTCAAGATTTCATCTGCAGGATCAGATTAAAAAGTTGTGTCTTTAACTGCAGAGAGATAGACAAACGTTATGGCTACACAAACAGGATCAAGAAAACAATTACTCAGTAGGGAATTTGTTTACCAACCTTCATATGCTTGGCACGGACCAAAATTACTGCTAGGCTTCCTTCTGTTTTGCAAACAAAAGAGTTCCTCACAGACTTTCTCCACCAATCCGAGCTGGTGGCCTGGTTACAGATGCTTCTATTTTTGGATCTTCTTCTCATAAGGCATATTTGTTACTGTTAAGTTAAAGCAAGGTGCTGGAAGAGGTGTTTATGAAAGTGTGTGTGTGTGGGGGGGGTTCTGTGTGAAATCCCGAACCCTGCTGAACGTGAGGAGGAACAGTGACGGAAAGCTCCGGAGGCTAAATATAACTGTCAGAGTGTTATTGTTCACGAAAGCAGGGTGTGATGAAACGTCTTAGCGAGCGGTGTGAGACGGGGCTCGTGCTAACAATTCAGCTCAGAGATCACATTAATCCTGTATAGAGCTTTCAGATGAACACTGAACTCTATCTGGGGCTTAGAGGCTCGCTCGTTCTCCATGTCTTTCTGTCGTTCTCTCTCTCTCTCTCTCTCTCTCTCTCTCTCTGTCTATTTCTCTCTTTCTCTGTCTTTTTCTCTGTCTCTTTCTCTTCTAACGTTCAGTCTGGATGCTCAGCTATGTCAGAATTGCTAATATAGAACAGTAAATGTGAAAACGAGATGATGTTTAGTTCATCTTTATGTTTTCATCTCATCTCATTTTATTGATTTCATCCTCTTTATAACGATTATAAATTTTCGCTGTATTTAATAGACGCATAAACACGTAAATACGTAAATAAATAAATAAGTAACAAATAAATAAATAAATGATGGATGGCTGGTTTGACAGACAGACAGACAGACAGACAGACAGACAGACAGACAGACAGACAGACAGACAGAAAGATGATAGATCTAGTGACCACTGCTCTACTTACCCTATCATCCTCTACCTCTTCTCCACTCATCTCTCCATTCTCTAATGCTTCTTCACTCATCCCTCTCTCCTTTACTAATCCTTCACTCATCCCTCCATCCTCTACCAATGCTCTGTTTGGATAGATAGATAGATAGATAGATAGATAGATAGATAGATAGATAGATAGATAGATAGATAGATAGATAGAGATCATATTTCTTTTTCTGTTTCCAGTGGGTTTTTTTGTAAATCTATTTTTTTTTTTTTTTTAAGAAAGGGTTCATCTTTGATAGCTTGAAATGACCTTTAACCCTATTGTTAATAAACCAACTCCTGAAAGAAAATAGGAAAATAACAGCGAGTGTACGAGTACGAGGACAATAAAGTCCAGTATGCGAGATTGCCTCAGTCGAGTGTAATGATCCCTAACACTGCTCCGCTACAGAGGCTACGATGCTTATTGCTTAGTCACATTAATCAAGTTTATGGTGCCGTGGTCAAATCCATGCGTTCATCTCCCAGCAGACGTACGGAGGTACAGCGTGTTGTGTTTATGCCGAACATTACAATCCGCTCTGATTAGTAGGAGCAGACAAATCGTTCATACATCTCATAGACAGTGAAGCGTGCCAGATGGTATAATTATGTCGAAGTGTACCGTCAGGAGAGCAAAGTTATAAATTTAATAGGATGCTCAGGCATGACACCCACTTGAACACCGGCCTGAATTAACAGCGGAATTTCCCCTTGAGGGGAAAAATACAAGCGTTAAAGAAGAAACCAGACGAATCGACGGTGCATGCTGCTTGTGATGATTGTCACGTTCGTAAATTTCCACAAATGTGATTTTTTTCGACTGTTTAAAATGTCAGGTAGATAAGGGACAGGAAACACAACGGCTCTGAGGCAGAGTCAGCACTGAACACCCTCAGGTTCTGTTTACTACGGGGAGAAATCTTTTTTAGTACAAGTCCACCTTCGACCTGAACGAACGAAAATAAACTCACACACATCAGCAGGGGCAGTGAGTCAGAGAAGCTACAGGGAACTCAGATTCTTCTGTGACCTTCATGTCTTAAAGTGGCTCCTTCCTGCTTTTCAGCCAAAGCTAGCAGTAGGTGTATTATGTATGGCTCAATTTAAGAAAGAAAACTCTGGGTTGCCTTGGAGCCTGTAGGTCGATTACGGTGTTTTGAAGGATGTTAGCAAAATTGCTTCTAAAAGCACTTCCTCTATATAAAAAACTGCATTATTGATTTACGTTGCTCTTTAATACATTATTGATCTGTTTTATGTTAAAATCACAATCAGAATCTGTAGCCAGTGTAAAAAGAATTAGTATAGTAAGATTCATTTTGCTTTTTGAGCATCCAAGCCACATTTAGAACTCATTTACTGGTATAATTTCCTCCACTCTTTTGGAAAGATGTTTAACTAGATTTTGTGTGCTTGTGAAAATTTGTGTGGAGATTAAATCAGCCACAAGGACATCAGTAAAGTCAGGCACTGGTGTAGGTGAGGTTTAGGAGGCCTGGGGTCAGCATTCTAAATTATTCCAAAGGTGTTTGGTAGGGTTCAGTTTGTGCCCTATAGCAGGCAACTCAAGATATTTCACTCCAACCCATGTAAAGCATATCTTTAAAATTTAAAGAGGACTTTGTGCACAGTTGTGTTATGAAACTAGAACATCCAAGGTATACACTTTTTTTGTAAAGAACGACATATGGCTGTGTCATGATACTTGGGGTGTCTGAATACTATTGGCCATGTAGTGCATATTTATTTAAAATAGCAAAATATAGAAAACTGTAAAATTGTTCAAAATAATTCAAAAATATCAAATGTATGTAATCAAAGAATATTTAAACATCAAAGAAAAAGTAAACAACGAACAAAAAATTATATTAATCCATGGTTTAAGATTCTCATTAGCTTGTTGTTCAAAACATTGTTTTGTTTTTTTTATTTATATAACAATAATATAACTAAATTAATGCAGCCAATCTAACCTACCCACCATAATCTATATAAAGGGGAATGTAGATCAAAGGTAAGGAAGTTCAGTTCAAGTTTAGCCCTTGAGCAAGGCCCCTATACTTTACTGCTCGGTCGTATAAAAGAGTTCTTTGTATAATTGTTAATAGCTCTAGATAAGAGCGTCTGCCAACTGTTGTAAATGTAAATAATATTTTAGTTTCGGCACTTATCACGTGCTCAGAACTCGACACTGATGAAGCTCAATGAAGCAGTAAATGCAGATGCATCGAGAGTCTCTTGTCAGCTTGCGAACAGTGTCATAGCGGTCTCTTTTGTTTCGGTGCATTTAAGGCCTAAATCGTGGGTCCTAAAGTGGTAAAAAAAAATGCTACGCAGAAACCTGTAAAGAAAAGCAATTAGGATAAAAGGCTATTAGGGAGAGCTACAATTGAAGTGAAAAAAATAAAAAATAATCATATACGAGTATGATTGGCGGTATGAATGCGACTCAAATCGTGAGAAACAAATAATTTTGAGGAACGTTTGTGCATTTTGTTTGTTCCTTATAAAGTACAGTACTACATAAAAAAAAAAAGACGTTACTGTAGGTACCAACGTGTACTGCGGAACTACTTTAATACTAAACTAAATAAATGTAACCAAATCAAGTCTTCACTCCATCAAACAAGTGCAACCTCCAAACTAAATAAATCGAACACTCCTGTGTTTCAGTTATCCGGACTGCGATCGTAGAAAATGATGGCAAATTCAAAGGTGCCTAATAAACACTGAAGACGCTACATGACCTACAACGTGATTACGGCTTTTTTATATGTAACCGTCTCATTTTGCTTTGCGAACCGGCCAATAAGGAGCGTTCACTAATATTTTAAAGAATGCAAATCAGAAATGCTGGTTAACAGATCAGACTCATCATGAGATGAAAAAAAAAGTATGCAAGGTTGTTTTGCACTGGATTTGCGCCAAAGGATGCAGGAAATCCGGCCCTTATAGGACCCCTACACACACATACACACACACACACACACCTCCCCTTGATCGTTTGTCCACACTGCAAAAATACTCAGATGGAAAAGAGAGAGAGAGCGAGAGAGAGGTGCATTCAGGCGAGAATTTGGCGGCCATTTGGTTCGCCGCATTGCTTTTTCCCATTTCGCCCGTGCTTTGTGGACGGCTGCCATTTTTCTGACGAGTCCAAGGACCCAGACTGCGGTGGCTCTAATTCCGCTAAATAGAGGCAGCCTGCCTTGCGTTTCTAGTCCCTTAATGTCTTTTTATTTTCAGAAAAGATTGTCTATACATCACATTACCTGCAGTAGTGCGTTGACCTTTCTCCAGATACAGTGTACAGTGGAACCTCGGTTTGCGAACGTAACCCGTTCCAGATAAGTACACGCAAAACAAATCATTTGAGTTAAAAAACGAATTTCCACATAAGAAATAAATTCGGATAATGCGTTCCAGGGCCCAGAAAATATTTAGATAAAATTTATATTGTATTACAATATACAGAGTATAATAATACATTTATAACTGATATTCAGTGCTCGAGTTGGGGGGGTTCGAGTTGGGGTTCGAGTTGGGGGGGGAGGGGGGCTTCTGGGACAATTAGGCATTAGGAACCCCCTATGGAAAGTAAAAACTAGAGTTAGGAGGGTCTCCAAGATTATTTTAGGAAAACATTTATAAATTACACAACAACTGGGGACCCCCGTAAGACCTGACTCAATTTGATCATTGAATATTTGTTGTATTAATGTATATTGTAATTATAATAAACTAAAATTTTAATAAAAAAAAAATAACTATGTTTGCTTTGTAGGAGAGTCTGTGCTGGTGTGAGGAAGACGAGGTGAAGTGGAGGATAAGGGTTACTGCTAGGAAGGAGGGGAATCCCCTTCCATTATGTTGTCGGAAAGGCTTTCACAATCTTCACTTAGACTACGTTTTTCAATCACTTTCGGTTTTTGACTCACTATTTTCTTTTTAACTTCCACTAAAATTAAAATCTATTAAAACTTCTTGGCTGTTGTCTCTGCCCAATCAAATTTCAGAAAAATTCAACAGGTGTTCTGCAATGCCATAAATGTTTCTGGTCAGATATACGAAGAACGAATTAGATTGTGCTGTATCATATATGTGACAAGTAAAAAAAAAAAAAAAAACTTTAACAACACACCAAAAAAAAAACTTCACTCTTCCTGAGTTCTGCCTCTGGTTTGTAAATAGATTTGTTTACTGACGTGTGCTGTGAGTTTAGATCAGTTTGAACGACGACACCATGTCAGCTTCCTGAGAGGTTCTATGTGAGATATGAAACTAGCCCAAGATTTCTCTAACACACGTCAGAAAAGCAGAGCGTGTGCACTATGACAGCTCCTGTCAACAGGAAACGCAGATCTGTGCACAGTTCCTTCCTCTCTGCGCCCACGGTGTCAAAGCTCAGCTCACTGAACTGCGTTTAGCTCAGGGGGAAATTCTCGGCCTCCTTCCTATGTCTGGGGCACTTCGGGGGTTTTCTTTTTATGTGTATTTCACTACCTCAGTTTGGCCATGCACTCGATGTGGTGCACTTTCACCGCTAAACACCCCCCTAGTTCCCCCCACTTGCTTTTTCAGTGGGGGTTTGAATGGTTCTTCCTCTGATTAGATTTTCCTGGCAGGCGTTCGCCGAGTCGGGTTTGGTTCATGTCGCTGCTCAGGGGTGTTTGCCTTCAGCTCTGGCTGTCATTACCGGCTTGTGTTTAACATCGGAGCATCTGCTCTTGTCTCTGAGAGAGAAAGTAAGCAAGAAAGACGAGAGAAAGAGAGGGAGAAAAAAAAAATGCTGATCGCGGAGATATCCCTGATGACTCTCATTGTCACTGTTCCTTTTTAGCGGACGTGACGTTTTCCATTGTGTGGGAATGCAAACTCATGAAATCGCTAGAAGACATTTAAAATACGTCAGTTGGATCGCTCTCTCTCTCTTTCTCTCTCTCTCTCTCTCTCTCTCTCTCTCTCTCTCTCTCTCTCTCTTTCTGTCACACGCTAGCTCTCTCTTTCTCTAAGGTAAATGTTATTTTCACTCCTGTGCATTCCGTTCTCTCTGAAATACCCTTGCTTTTCTTGAAAAATGCTATTTGTAGCCATAGCATTGCTAACCGGCATGAAAGCTTTCTTTCTTCATTTAGTCCATCGCATCACTCACTTTTCACGCTTTCATTATTTTTAGCTAGTGAGCTAGTGAAAATAAAAAAGAGCTGAACACGACTTCCTCATGACCAGCGAGTTCGTTAAGCGATTAGTGCCAAAGAATAGATCCGTCTTTCTCGTTAATCGCTAATTAAGTTGCTAAACTGCAAGTCACTAGCAGCTGCTACGTTTGTTTTTTTAACTGCCCAGTAGTTTCTTAAAACTTTGTTCAAATTGTATTTCGGTTTGATTTATACGCTATATATTACTCAGATTAGCAAAGCAAGCTACACAAAATGGACAAAAGCATTGGAACACTGATCTTTCATGCCACCAAGTCTTTGGATGCGGTATAATAAAATGTTGCATTTGTTTGAACTGTGCCCCTGTGCACAAAGCAAACTCCTTGAAGATCTGGTTTTAATGCTTTGGATGGAAGATCTTGAGTGGCCTGCTATAGAGCTCTGATCTCATCCCTCCTGAACACCTTTGGGATGAATGTGAACGCTGACTGAACCCCAGGTCTCCTGCATCAGTACTGACTTTACTAACATCCTTGTGGCTGATGAACACAAATATCCATAAGCACACTGCAAAATCTAGTCGACCATCTTCCCAGAAGAGTGGAGGATATTATGAGAGCAAATTGGGACTAAATGTGGAATTTGATGCTCAAAAAACACATGACATACCTTAATAAATGTAGTGTAACTGCTCTAGATAACTTAAATCAAAGGTCTGCATCTATATAGAATCTATAAAACTATATTCCTTTTCCATCCGGTTTGTTTTTTTCCTACTTAATTAAATTAAGTACAAGTCATGTTTTTGAAGAAACTGGAAAGTTAATTAAATTTGCACTTATGCTGAATGCATCTCGCTCTAAGAGAAAGAATATGAATGAAAAAGTGTACCATTTTAAAATACATTACAAACATCCACACCACTTATCGTTCAGTGGCAGATTAAGTTTTGCATTTACGCCATTTGGCAGTCGCCCTTATCCAGAGCCACTTACATTTAGCCCAATCATACATCCGAACAGCTATAGGGTTAGGGGCCTTGTTTAAGGGCCCCAGAGAGGCCACTAAGCATGGCTGGGATTTAAACTTGCAACCTTCGGATCCAAAATCGAATGCCTTAACCACTTAACTAGCACCTCCCCACTTTCTAATGCACTATCATGCATTAGAATGGGTGCATTATTAATGGCACCCTCTGCCCATTCAGATTTTAGAAGAATTCAACAGCGCCATGGTCTTCTGCAATTATGTCAATGTATCACCTGTAGTTAGACTAACTGTTCTTCTGGTCAGTTTGTGAAGTTTTGGTTTGCAGCACTGCATTACTGTCAGCTCCTTTAACAGCTTTGCAGTTGGACTCAGTTCTGCCTCACTTGTAAATCATTTTGGATTAAACATATCTGCCAAGCGAATAAATGCGAATTCGAATGTAAATGAGAGGCCCTGGTGCGGTTCCAACTGGGAAGCCCATCCTACACGTGCACACGCGCACACACACACACACACACACACACACACACACACACACACACACACACACACATAAAGATCCAAGTGTACAGTAGCGACTCCAATACAATGCACCCTAGAGGCTCACTTTCACTGCTCATTTGAAACTTCAACATGTTTTATTAGAACATCTTTCCTAAAACAGGAAATGTCGAGTGTCTAATGACAAGCATCATTTACACATCCCTCGTTTCACTGCAGATATCATGATCGAGTCGATCATTTTCCATCTTTTCATGCTTGCCTGGCAATAAAAAAAGATGGGCTGCTTGCTGTGAAACCAACCACATTTGATCAGTTATTGTGAATTCAACACTGAGTTCATGTTACAACATGAAATTCTGACAAATTACCCACTCGGATCGAAGCCGACTCGCTCAGTCGGGGATCCTGAAATGTGGAAATGGGAGAAAGCTAAGCTGAGTGGAAAGCAAAATCCATTAAAAACTGGTTAAAATGGTTGTGATGCTGTTTTTTTTTGTTGCTTGTGATGAATGAAAGCAGGCATTAGAGCAGACTTTAAAACAAATGCATAATGTCTCCACACCTAACTTGCTCGAGTTTCGGACTCAAGGGTTTCCATGGAATCCGTCTCCGTGCCGGGATCGCGGCGCTGTTTCCATGACGATCAGCCACCTGTTGTTCTGGGGCTTTCGCACGTCTGTCAAGAGACTAGCGGCGATTGGGAATCTCATGTTACATCGGTCTGTTTCATTGTTTGATCTACAAACGCTAAGTTCTGTGTTCTGTTTGAATTTGTTTAGAAAAGTCTTCGTCTAAAATGTGTGTGTGTGTGTGTGTGTGTGTGTGTGTGTGTGTGTGTGTGTGTGTGTGTGTGTGTGTGTGTGTGTGTGTGAGAGTAAATGCTACCATTTTTATCTAATGCAGGGGTCCCCAAACTACAATCCCCACATTTGGAATGCCCGCTGAACAATGGAAGAGACATATTTAAAAAAATAAATATTTTTTAACTATAAATATATATTTATAGTTTTTCCGGGTTTTGTTCTGCTGTCATTTCGAGAGCGGCCCCTAGAGGCGAAATTATTACGCCATGCATTGTTTGTTTTAACATGTGAGACTGCAGGCTGCACGGAGAGCACTACATTATATTAAGTATATAGTTTATCAATTATATAATTGTACTTATTAATGAATATATTCATGTTTATTTCTTCAGCACATTTTCATGATTCAGTACCTTTTACTTTTTCAGTTTTACATGGAGCATTATGTTTATTTGTTTTTTTATCCAGTATCCATTTTAAAAACTGGAATACATTAAATCGGTTGTTTAATCAGTTATCAGCAAGTACAAGCCAACCAATGTAGCCTAATTATTTGCTAGATTCACTTACCAATTATATGCATAAGTATGTATATAGCCATAAATGTAAAAAAAAGAAATTTAATTATGATAGTAATAGTGATCTTAAGTTATTTTTAAAAGGCTATATACCTGTAGAAAATTGTTGCTCATTTGTCTGTATGTATATAACAAAATAATTTATTAAATGTATTAAATTAAGGAGGCATAATAAATACATTTCAAATCATAATCAAATCTGGCCAAGCCCCCTATTAAAGAAAGAAAAAATATGTGGCCTTCCCTGAAAAAATAGGTTGAGAAAATTTTATCAAAAAAATTCCCTAGCACAACCTCATGGTACCTCCAGGATAAAACCAAGTCTTGCCCAGCTATTAAAGTCAACAATTTTCTTTCCTCACAGAAAAACAGGCCTAGTCTGACTGGCCAAATTCTCTTGAAACCATGTTATTGACTAATGACTCATCACCACCCAGGCAAGGATTTTTTTAACAAGAACTATTTGTGGCATTCGGCTTTTTGCTTCCTGCAAACTCGAGAGGTTGCCGCTCGGCATCATGCCCACTTCAAGCTTTTAGCAGGGTCTGATTTGTTTCACCATCCCTCAAGACTTATCTCTAACCTGCACCCAGGCGGATTTACGAACTTCCCCTGGATGTCCTGGGAGTTACTATGTACAGCTCTCAAGTCGCTACAACAGAAAAGCTTTCAAGCTGACTTTTTATGGTTGGGAATCCTAAAAGGCAAAACGTTTTTAGGATGGAAGGAACCACCAATGAGAGGAACCTGTGAATTAACGTATTCAGAAAAGTGTGGTAGTTTGGTGCTGTGTTTGCCTTACCAGGTTGATAGTTGTTTTATGATAGGAATGAATGGCTAGGGTTTGGGAGTTGCTCAATTCTGACTAAATTGGCAAGAAAAAAGGGTACAAAATTCTTCAAGCCTGAAAACACGTCGTTTTTGTCATTGTACCAACATCCTGCATTCAGTAATAGGTTTCAGCCTTACCACATTTAGGATCCTAGAACTATTTATCCCAACACAAGGATGTTTTTGGTCTAGACTACAAAGTTTTCCGTCAAGTCGATCTTCAAAGGTGAGTTTTGCCAAATTTTGTATCCCAGGACTGCCAGAGATCCCATGTTGGACCTTTGAGAAAAGCTCTTTATCCCCTCAACTGATTGTATTAGATCATGCCTGATAAATCATATAAAAATACAGGCCAATGAAATCATCCCAATGAAAAGCATTAGCCATTAAGACGCTAATAATTTGTTTTGTGATTATTGGTAATGAATTAAATAAAAGCATTTTCTAAAAATAAGAAGTAAACACACTCTCTCTCTCTCTCTCTCTCTCTCTCTCTCTCTCTCTCTCTCTCTCTCTGGATGTAATCACACTTGTTGGTGCTGTGAAATTTTCTTGGATTGTTTCAACTACAAAGGAATTCCAGGGTTAGATGGAGGGTATCAGCACAAAGAGTTTCTTTTACTGGCCGGACATTCTTAAAAACATGGACGCAGGATTTGAGGAAAAGGAAATTCCATGTCAGCTGAGACAAATTCCAGCTGGAATCAAACCCAATCAATCCAAATCGGAGTTAGGACGCTAAAGCAGAGAATTAAAACTGAACAGTTCATCAGACTTGTGTCATTTCCGCCTGCCATTTTCTTTTTACTCTTCTACAGTGCTCATGTTAGTTCTCACTCTCGGATGTTCTGTATTGTTTTCAATGTTTATAATCACACTCTTTATATCACCCAAATGAGAATGGGTTCCCCTTTTGAGTCTGGTTCCTCTCAAGGTTTCTTTCTCATAACATCTAAGGGAGTTTTTCCTTGCCACAGTCGCCATGGCTGCTCATCAGGGATAAACACACACCATTTACCTTAACTCTGTAAAGCTGCTTTGAGACAAGGTCGATTGTGAAAAGCGCTATAGAAATAACCTTGACTTGACTTAATTTACTTTCCTTCTCTTTGAAACATCGCAGCAATGAATAAAAACCCGTCATCGTTTTGCAAGCCATTCCACTGCGACGTGGAAACTGCATTTTCAAATCTATTTACTGTGTAGAGAATTTTCAAAAAAGCTAAGTTTTTTGTTGGATGGAAAAAAAACACCATCTCAGTGTGGCAAAAAAGACAAAACGGAGAGAAAAATATGCGTTCGCAAATGAAAACCTAGTAGTGTGGACACACCTGCTTAGAGCACCTGCACTTGTGTGAGCCATGTTCTTTTGCTGTCTGTTGCTTTTTAACCGTCACTGGATATTCTCACATGGATACTGGGGACGGTACGGAGCAGAATTACTGCACAAAAGAAAGTAATACTGGATCTCGACACTTTGTCTGTTGTGTAGATTAAACTACGTCGAACTACACTGGCAAATTCATATAACCTCACTGGGAAAGTGGATATGGTTTGATGCTAATTTGTTTATTTTTTTTAAAAGCGAGTCTCACAAACTTCTTGTCAGTCAATATACACTGCAACATTACTGTTAGCATAACAAGCAGACAAATTATAGTTTACGAGCGGTACAGGGAAGCAACATGACCGAAACTTTTGACTTGTCTGACTTGTTGACTTGTTAAGTTTGACTTGTATGACTTGCCAAACACAATGTGCAGTTCTCACCATTTCTCTTAGTCTATATTAACTATCTAGCTAGCTAACTAGCTTGCCGTATGTTATTACTTTGTCAACCAGGACTATTTGTTTCCCAGGCGATGAAAAGCCCAGCACACCAGATCTTTTACTTGCCTAATTAGTTATCATTTGTCTACCCCATGCTTCAGCTCACTAGTACAAAACTTGGACGTCAGAGTTTCCGGCTCCTTCTTCACTCTAACTCATCATTATGTTGATGCAACCATAACGACCAGTGACAGCACATATTTTACGCTCGTGCGAAACAAATGTGCACTGTTATGAGCAAAAAGAACTATGCGCATGTCAAAAAGTCTGTAATCAGAACGCATCAAAGCGAAGCATGCGAACTCCAGGGGCGTCAAATAAGCTGCGCGACAAAAGCACAGCGACAGCCAGCCATTTTCATCTACGGGAGGAAGAAACGATGCTGATGAACAAGGCTGCCTATTTAAGCGAGCTTGTCTTTCAGGAGGCGTCTCCAAGCAACAGGGCTAAAGCCCGGCGTCCGCCATATCCTGTCGAGCAAATACGCTGTTAAATTCCACAGAGTGGCTATTAATAGACTTTTTTTTTACCTGCAAAACAAATCACTCATGCTGCTCTCCATTAGGCTCTGAGGCTTTCTTGTCGCTAGAGGATTCAGTTCTGGGAAATACTGGCACTTTTAGGATTAACTCTCTCCGTGCACTGCTTCACAATAAGGGTTCAAACCACAAGCTTTTTTTTTTAGTTAAGTTACACACAGTGGCCATTTTCCCAGTGGCCATCTTCATCTTTAATCAAGCATGTGTTTAGAACAAACTTTTAAAAACTTGGAGACCAGATCTTTTTTCTACAATTAGCCCGAAATGGCAACAGAAAAATACAAAAAAAATTTGATTTTGCATAGACTGAATTTGCATATTAGACAGAGATTGGCTCACATAGTTATGACACAATAACTTAATTTTCCAAAAGAAATTTACACCTTCTTAGTAGAAAACATTATATTACAATTTGGCATTCAAAATGTAAAAGACGCTTTATAAAAAAGACTAAATACTTAAAGAAAATTATGGTTTATATGTGATATGGGTCATTAATTATATATAATCAATAACAATAATGATACAGTATAATTAATAATTACATATAAATTATTAATTAATTATATATATATAAAATCAAGCTGCTAACATTTATGGATTAACTACAAATTCACACACACACACAC
The DNA here is from genome assembly GCA_024362625.1 of Silurus asotus. Taxonomy (NCBI): domain Eukaryota; kingdom Metazoa; phylum Chordata; class Actinopteri; order Siluriformes; family Siluridae; genus Silurus; species Silurus asotus. The sequence goes on along the minus strand of MU564352.1, from coordinate 2,169,559 downwards.
ACACACACCTATATATATATATATATATATAGTGTATAGTCAGGTATGTTAATTTTGATATGGGGTGCTAATAATGCTAGAGTTTACCAATAAAAGCATATCAACCCAATATTACTTAAACATCATACTTACTGTAGAATTTAATGAAACTCATACCATGTATGTTTAAATATTGATAAAAAACTGATGATTGTTGTATTACTATTCCAAATTTTTCTGGTACTGACTTTTCATCCAACCAGCTTGTAAGAATTTGCATAATTTACATATATAAAAGTCTCATGCTGGGAGTGTTTGGAAATGTAAAAGCAGATTCTAGCTGGTGGATCAAAAAAAGATCTGCAGCGGCATGAAAAAAAAAATATAATGTGAGAAAAGTTAAGTACAGCCTTAATGTTCCACTAACGCTAAGTCCAATTGGGTCTCTGGGGCGCCGTAACCGCTTCCTGTTCTATCCATCTTCATGGGAAAGCTAGTGTGGGCTAGAGAGAGGCAATGAATGAAAGAGAAAAGAAACTAAAGCATTGGAGAAATGAAGGAGCTCAGGGAGGTGACACACCAGAGGAGAACTAAAGGATTGTAGAGAGGTTAGTGAGGTGTTCTATATAGCTGGGGGGCTCGAGCTTAACATTTTTCCATTTTCAACTAAAGGCGTGTTACACAAAGCTAGGTACGGCCCAAACCGGGTTTGAGAAGCTAAGCTGTATTGTCAATTTAGATTTATAGATTTAGTGGAAAGTTTTATCCAAGAAAAGTTTTTAGTGAGGTTGAATTCTAGTAAAATTGTTGAGCAGGTCAGGGTCGTTCCATTATAACTGGAAATAATATCAATAATACTACATCGTAGAAATGAAATTACACATGCATGTATTTATTTATTAGGGAATACTACTGGAAATACATTTGCTTTAGAAGTAGAGTGAGCTACATGCTGGCTGCATGATTTACAAGTTAATAATTTTCTGTTTGCGATTTTCAAGAACAGCTTCCTGTGTTGTATAAATGGTTTTCCTCACCTCAATGTCTGTAGACATTTCTTTGCATTTTGTCAGGTTACTTCCAGAAGAATCCGAAGTCTCTCCTCTGGATATTTTCACAGCAGTCTTCTTTACTTTGTTTACCTTTATTAATCACAAATCCATCCAGCTGCTCGAACACTGTCTCGGATATCAGTATGGGGCATTTTTTTTTATTAGTATAATAAAATAGACACCAGTGCCAGTGTCAATGCATCACTATTTACCGTATTATAGATTATTGTGAATAACGGTGGACGTGAAACCAAATATACATGCCCTTTTTTTTTTTTTTTTGCAAATGCTTTGCCATACAGATTTAGAATGAATATATTTTCCATTTTTGGGAATATATTTTATTCCGGTTTTTGAAAAACATGTATTTTTGCTGCCATCATTATGCAGCAGGAGAGCAATCATGCCCTACTTGTGCCATTCTAGTATAAAGTACGTTATACCAGATGCATTACATTCATTAGAAAAAAATGACTATCCAATTTTATCAAAAGGTCACTAGAATGAAAGCTCAGAGAAAGAAAAATAAAGGCGTCTTCCTAGGCAGCCATTAGCCATTTGCTTCGTTCCACAGCACATTTCAAAATCCCTGCCATGTCGCTAAAAAGACTTTTAAAAAAGCACATGGCAGGTAAGAGGTCTTGCATTAATAATAGCATGGTTTAACATTTATTAAAACGGGCAGGTGTGGAACAGTGTTAAGGTTCTACTCTAGTTACTGGAGAGTTCAAACCCCAGAATTAAAGAAGCTTTCTTTCATTACTTATCTGAAAATCTGTCAAAAAGTGAAGCAATCTAGTTATATTGCTCCGCTGAGGGAACCCTGTTAGGTTCTCTGTAAAAAAAAAAACAAGAAAGAAGCTTGCCTATCTAAATACACCGCAGAAGAACCGTAGAGGAACCTCATTCCCCCATGATAGATGTAGACAGTTAAGGAATTTTCACATGTATCTCACTACCTCTCCTGGTTGGATATTAAATTTGACGCCGCTGTCAGCGCTCATAATGAAAATACAGTGAAGCGTTACTTTTCTGTGACAGAGGGTTAATGCAGGAGGCATTCAAAAGAAAGAAAAGTGGTTGATGAATACTACAAGTCACATCCAGGAGAGGATCCACTCAGGCTCATGAAGAATGAGAGGGGAAACAAATGCTTCTAATAAGAATGCCAGGCTTGGAATTAGCATTAAGCTTTACAGATGCTCAAGTGATTAGTGAGAAAACTACAAATAACAATAGGGTGGTCCATGATACTAATTGTTTGGAACAACAGCAAGATGGTGCTTGTTTTTAGCAGTTATACCACAGTTCTCTGTTCTGATTGGTCGGAAGATGTGGATTCATTTTTCTATAAGAACAGACCTGGCATCCATCTATCTATCCATCCATCCATCCATCCGTCCATCCATTGGGAATTTGCTTGGTATAAGAGGAATAAAGCACATCTGGACATCTGGACTAGAAGTGTTTAAATCCTTACAAAACATTACTGAAATTAGAATGATATCTAGAAAGCAGGTGGTAGATTCTAAATTTGAATCTAATGTCTAATGCTCCAATGCCCGAACTATAGAGATACACATGAAGGAGACCGCAAATGTGATAATGTGGGAAAAAAATAAAAATAGACGCAACACCCAGCTGAAGATTGTCCAGGAGAAAACTGTCCAGCATTAAAGTAATCATCTTTTTTCAGCTTGAACAGTATCAGCCTGATTGCAATACTGATTACACCATTAGTTCTGCAACGACATCTGGATCCAGCGCTAATTCCCTGCAGAACTGAAACGAGCCTGATCGAGCCAATAGTGCACGTCATGCCCGGCGAATAAACACTTGACATGGTGCAATTATTCTGCAAAGTGTCATGTTTTTGTGCGGTAACTGTTGATAAGACAAAAGACGCCCTGTTTTCTCCAATCACCAAGTGTACGCAAACGCCTGCATAAGAGTGCCGGTAAAGGAGGTTGTCATTTTTTTGAATGCACCCAATCAGAACGGAAATCATCTTTCAATGTCAGCCGCACGTTTCTGAAGCAGGTTGCCGAAATTGAACAATTAAAGAGGGGAGGAAAAAAAGGTTCAGACAGCTCTACATTTACACAGTGGACAGACTCGATTATGGAAAATAGACACAAGGAAAAAGCAAATAGGTAATGTAAATCACCATAGCAAGGCAGCAGGGATTTCATTTGTGCCTCTGAATCATGGAGGCTTTTCGGGGAGGATGAAGCAGTCCTCATTCGATTTGGCATTAAGCATTTTAATGGAATACTTGCTTTATAAGTGGTCGTGATTAAGTACATTTCAGTGTTATTTTTATTGTTCGCCCCCTGTCTTTTAGGCGTGCAGTGGGAAAAAAGGACCAAAGCCTGAAATGGCCGGCTTTAATGAGCATAATACATTTCAGTGAAGTGACATTCCATTAGAACGAGGACATGTTTCTCCACCCATTGCCTAAAGCTGCACTCATAAAGATCATCATATCACTGGGTGCGTTAAACACCAAAGAGTACAAAAATGCCATGTGACGTGATTGAGTTCTGGCCAGAGCAGTAGTTCCAAACCTTGTTCTGTTTGACTTTATCGCACTGTTCTGGTCATTTTTAACCCTCAAAGAGGCAGACACTTTGATTAAAGGATATAAAACCAATTCCTGTTAGCCAATTTAAGCTTGGTATTGACCATTTTAAAAGAACCGACTGCAATAGACCTATATATAAACCTGTTCTTAGGCACATTTTGAGTGTTCTATCTGTGGGCACTAAACCTCACACTTACAAAATAAGATTAATGAAAGTCAAATCTCACTGGCTTACACATTTAGTGTGAGATACGGACTGCTGCGTTTTTTTTTTTGTTTTTTTTTTACTTATGTCTTGTATTCTGTATTCTGGGCCTCAGCCAAGACCCCAGAGGTCTTTGCTTTATTTTTCCATTCAGACTCAGCATCGGAAGACCCAATAAATGCCATTGTGCTTGCTGCAAGACTCCCTGCAGTGCAAGCTGAATTAAAGTGGGAATTACCCCTGAGCAGCTAGAACTCTGGTAGAAAATAAAGCTCCTCTGATCCCTGACCATGGTCAGGAAATAGCTCTGAAAATCAGGCACTTAGATGGACTGCTATTAGCTCTTTTGGCCCGAAATTTATACACAAGGGTGAGCTGAACTCTGAAGAAACAGAGTAGAAACTGAACGCAAGGCACCATGGCCCCAGCAGGCTGCTCTCACAGAGGGTTATTAGTGAAGTAATTAACGTGTGCAGTGGTGCCCCAGGGCTCATGTGCCCACAATGAGCAATGACTACTAATGACAAGAGCTCGCTGTACACACAGAGTACTACGAGAGTACAGATGTACTGATAATACCATTACTGTGTCACTAAAGCTTTTTTCACTATTAGTCCCCATTTACCATATTAAATTTTTTGCTATGTATTTAAACAGATCGAAGATTCATATTCAAAGCAACTTATGAGTAAAAAAACAAGCATTAAAGCATTTACTTATATTAGCAGTGACACAAGTATTTCAATAATATATTTCACAAATCAGAAGTTCCCCCTTGTTTGTCTCCAGAGGTCAGAGATTTGGCAGACTGATAATGAAAGATTGACCAGGGACCTGAGAAAATAATCCCTAACCTGACCAAAGGCTTGAGCAAATGATCCCCAAACTCACTAAAGGTTAAAGTAACTCATCCCTAACCTGACCAGAGACCTGAGCAGATAATCCCTAACATGACCAGAACCTTGATCAACTGATCCCTAACCTTATCAGGCTTAAGCAACTGATCCTTAACCTCATCAGGCTTAAGCAACTGATCCCTAACCTCATCAGGCTTAAGCAACTGATCCTTAACCTCATCAGAGGCTTAAGCAACTGATCCTTTACCTCATTACAAACTTGAGCAACTGATCCAGAATCTGACCAGAGACTTCTGCAACTGATCCTTAACCTCACAAGAGACTTGAGCGACTGATCCCTAACCTCACCAGAGATTTAAGTAACTAAAACCCTAATCTGACAAGAGGCTTCAGCAACTGTTCCCTAACCCCACCAAAGACTTAAAAAGCTGATCCTTAAACTAACCATATACTTAATGAACTGATTCCTAACCCAATCAGAGACTTAAACAACTGATCCCTGACCTGATATTTAAGTAACTGATCCCTAACTTTAACCTGACCAAAGGCGTGAGCAACTGATCCCTGATCTGACCTGAGGCTTGAGCAACTGATCTTTAACCTCACCTGAGACTCAAACAACTGATCCAATGGCCTGACCAGATACTAGAGCAATTGATCCCCAAATTCATCAGAGAATTGAGCAACTGACCAGCAACCTAAGCAAATTAACCAAACCTCATGACCAACTTATTTTTATTTACAGATAGGTAAGTGGTCATTTTTACATTGGTCAGCATTGTTAAAGATGTTGTGGTGTTTGCACCAATAATCAAGTGTTCTTAAAATACCATTCAAATAATCTGCTGGTGGCATCACTAGGCTCCATTCACTCATAGATTATAGTTAGCATGATGGCAATACAGATCCCAGTGTTTGACTTGAGACAGGGATTTGAGCTCCATGCAAGTTAGTACGAGACCACTGTTTGCTTAAGTTACTGTTTCCCCACACTATTCTTCAGAGACCATGTTTTTGCTTTTGCTCATCTCCCAACACGGTCCAACTAAATGCTGAACAAGGATACCTTGTACAAGTCATAATCTAAAAGTGAGTTAAATCATAGTCTCCTATCATAGTTTAGACTGACTGCAAGCCAGATGATTTGGTCTGATCATATTTTTACACATTTTAACATCAGAATCAGAATCAAGTGTGTTGCACAAACAACGATTTTGGTTCCAGCTGTTAGTGACTCTTAAAGTACATACATAATTCCATTGCGAAACATGATTCCATCGCGACTGTGTTGAATCTGTTATTGCCGGCTATAATCTGTTATTACTAGCTATCAGGTTGATCATAAAAAAACATACAGCCACTTTTACCTTCCACAGGTGACAAATACTCACTAGTAATAAAATTCTTCCATTTTATCTGAGTTAATATTGTAGTTGGGAATAAACAATGCCAAACTACCCTATTTCACCCCCCACCCCCCAAACACACCAACCACCAGTTTTCAGTCATATTCTAATTATTTATTAAAGTCAGGTTTGGAGCAGCGATGTAGTGTGCACACATAAATCAGAATTCATGCTAGCAATCAGATGGATGATTAAACTTCATGTTTCAAAAAAGTTCATGTTTATTTTTTGAAGTAAACTATAAGTAAAAACGTGTTAAGCCCCAGTGTGGTTCAGAGATTTACTGTAGCTTAATAAGTAAAACCAATATTGTTTAAATGAAAACTGAGAAGGAAAAGAAATAGGCAAACTAGTTTTGTCCTTTGTGCCTCAAACGATTTCCCGCTCCACTTCAATGAGTAGCATGTAAAAGTAAATGAAGAAATAATTACATTTCGTATTAATAGTCTCCAGGGTTTGGATAGAAACTGCGGCTGTAATTTTCTTTTTTCAGTGTTGTGTCTCGAAGCAAAGGTTACGCCGGTCAGCATTATTATTCTGGGGCAAGCAATTTGTAAGGTAATAAAATTTTACTAAGACCCAGCTTTAATTATGAAATCCAAACCAAATGTTTTTTTTCGTCTTTAAACAAAGTATTACGAAATGCCTGACCTTATTGGCATTTATTGACTCATCGGAAATGTCACGGAGGAGTGTGTTGACTTGCGAAAGCGTCTTCATCCTGTTTGCTAATGGCCCAATTTACCCTTCCCAGTGGTGATTAGCATTATATAGTTTTTTGTTTAAAAAAAAACCTCGCTGTTCTCACATCAAAACAAAACATGAATCATGAGAATGGGCTGTGGGGTTTCGCTGGGACTTCTTACTGCGATTAAGGCCAAAAAAAAAGCGCGCCCCATGGCTTTATTCCCAGCGGCTTGTAATGAAAACCATTCCTTATTTATTCCTTACAACGTAAGGGTGCACGAAGTGCTAGAGCAGTGACTGCCGTGCGAGTTAATATCCTCCGACTTCGGGAAGGGCAAACACAGCACGCTGCCTCTGGGGACTCTCAGTGTTGGCAAACCAAAAAGTCAAGTCAAATCAAACAGAGTGGAATTAATTATACTGAAGTGAGAAAGATTTTTCAAAACGTTTGTGATTATGTCCCATTCCCACCTTTTTTTTTTCTGCCTTATCTGGTGGACATTATATTTTTTTCATAAAGAGTGCTGATTGAGAAATCGAGCGTTATTTTAAAAACGGCCTGCAATTCGCCTGAAGGAACTCTTTCACTTCCAATTCGCGTTTACAATGAAGCCAGAAAATGGAGACTGACGACCGCGATCATGCTGGAATCAGCCCTTTTTTTCGTTCTCTTCCACTTATTCAACCATTGCACTCTTTTATACAGTATGCCTCACTTCATCCTACAGTGCATGGAAGATCATTGGAAAAGAGAATGGATTTGAAATTGAGGTTCCAAGCAAAGGGACCATTTCTGTGATATGATTACCGGCTATCATAGATTCATCACATAAAGAGTGTTCACACAAACATGATATTGGAGCGCTGGAGAAATGGTCGAAGGTTTACCTTTGACCTTATGACCTCCATGTGGAAAAAGAGGATAAGAAAACTTATGACTTCCTACTGTATTTTTATTTTTTTGCCGACCAGCAAGTTTGAAGTTAATAGTCGTTAGCTGTGGAGTCACACGATAGCAGTCGAAACAATTAGCAGTAATCAGCTTTTATAAAAAGGTTCGGTCCTCTGCAAGAGGCTCGTTTAACAAGATTTAAAGGCTAACCAGGTTAAAGCTTTTCTCATGACACAGAATTAGCGGTAGTAAAGAATATCCACAATAATTTGCATAAAAATTTGCACAGCTGTTGGGTATAAAATAGGCTGCCATCCAGCCGTCTTCTCTTTCACAGATAATATGTTGTTTTTTTCGGCTTTTTAATCGCATAATTTATTGCTAACAAATGTCTACATTATTTTGGACTTTTGTAGAACCGACAGCAGCAACACTTATCCCAATCATACGATGAAGAAAGAAGCGAGGCTGCGACTGAATTCTATCGGTAGATCTTTGTCAGGTTACACATCCTTTAGATCTGATTCCATATGGGGTGGTATTTCCAGCCCTGCTTGATGGATCCCTAAGACGTCCTCACTATAAAAGTTTGTGGACATGTTATATTATTCTCCATGCTTCACGAAAGGCTTTTCCTTGGATTTCAAAGTGAGGCTGTAGAGGTATTGTCTTTATTCATGGCCATTATTAAGGTCATGTATTGAAGTCAAGTTCTAGTTTTTTCAAAGGTCTTCAGTAAAGATGGGGTCAAGGCTCTGTGCAGGAGTTCTTCCACTCCGATTTTGACCATGGAGACCGCTGTCATGCTGGAACAAGTTTTACAACATACAGTTTCACGCTTTCAATTTTTGCATCAACAGTTTGGGGAAGAATGTGAAGAACGTGATTTATGTAACAGAAACATTTGTTCAGTGTAGTGTACCCAGTTTCGGCTTTCCATCGTTAACTGTCTCTCACCTCATCTACCTGTTTGGACTTTAAAATGTCACAATTTCTGGAATGGCACTCCGAAAACTGCCGGCTTGCCAAAGTCTTGGCCAAATGCATCTTTCATTTTTTTCCCCCCTTCCTTCCTTCTATGTTTGTCTTTCTCATTAGCATATGCCTGTCTTTGATTATGCTATTTGACGGGCTTCGTGTACATGTTGTTGCACAGCTGGGTGGCTCTGACACTTTCTGTCTGCTGCTTTCGCATGCCTTGTCTTATTCGCTTTAGATTGAGATGAGGCTGTGCTAAAAAAAATACACACACACATACACACACTGGAGAGCAAACAAGTCTCTCAACTCCCCACTAATCCTTTCACAATATCAGGTGAGTCTATCAAACGTACCTCATTAATGCCAGAAGACGGTGCGTGATTGGCCTCATCTGCCCTGCCGAGAAGCTTTCAGTGCCCTAGTTTAAAAGGCTCCGACCTCACGTCGAGCTAAACAATCATGTTTAATTGGATTTTGATCCAAGCCCATTAAATCATAGGAATGGTAAAAAAAAAAAAAAAGCCACCAGCATGCCTCTAATAGCTAAAACAATTGCTATTTTTTCCCATCTCTCACATCGTGCATGAACAATGCAGCACGAGCTTCGCAGTACGAATAAAAATAGCCACGTTACACTCTCCTGAGCCTCCTGATTACAATTTGGAGAAAGAAATAAGCACTGTTTCACTTCCCACTATTGAAGGTTCATCAATAATTCATAAATAATTCAGCAGCCACACTTTCAAGTATGAAGAACGCATATATTTATTCACCGTCCTTAATTACTCAAATGTCATTCACGACGGAAAACGACTAGGTGGAATCATTTGGCGGGATAAATCACAGGATTTATTTGTATTAAAAAAATGATATGATGTGTTGATTCATGGCTCATAGAGCAGTAGCAGGGACTAGTGACTTAAATTCTCAAACTTAATGTGCATGCATATAAGGAGACTTATTGATGGGACTCTTAAACAGAAACACTGATTATTGAACACTGCAGTTTATTCACCAACGACTTTACAGAGACCAAGTAAAGAAGGTGGTTTCTAAACAGCAATGTAGCCAATTAACTTTCAGTCCTCATTCCTGTGTGGGTTACACCAGCAATCCCAGCAGTCTGAGCACTCAGATTAAACATGTCTCACCTCTGTCTTGCTCTCTGTGTTCACTGGCAGATGTGACGTCAACCCTGTGCCTGTCCTCGGTGCGAGAGCTGCCATCCCAGCTCCAGGATCTCTACCAGCAAGGCTATGTCCTTATCGCCGTCCATCCCTTTGTCCACCCGTGTGGCCCGGAGATTGCCAGTGTCCAGCGACAGCTTTATCGAGCGGTGCTCAGCAAAGTGCCCGAAAGGTAGGACTTCAGAAAGATTTCATCTGTCCATCAAACTAACTTAAATGTTCAGCACTAATTTAACATCAACTTCTGACCAAACTGTGAAAAATTAGGCTTTGCTCACAATACTGGATGGAGAATAAAGGAGGAATAAATGGGTTAGAAGCTGCCTCGATTTTTAATATTTGGAGGGGGACAGAGTCGGTGTACAAGGCTAAATTAAGCAGATTTATCATTCTGGTTAATATTTTGAGAAAATGCTGGGAAGGACGGGGAAAAAATCTGAAAACTCATAGCAAAAATGTACCCAGATACCAGCCAAACCAAACAGACTCAAAATCGTAGAAGGTTTAAATAGCATCATACTAATGCTGCCACAAAGAGGAAAAAGCTGTTTATTAGGATAGTGCCTCCAGTTCATTGTGCAAGACAGCGTCAGTGATGAGTTGTGATAGAGAGAGACAGATCGAGTGTGTGAACGTCCAAGTGCAGGTCTCTAATCCTCTGGCAAGCAGCAGTCACCACTCAAAGTCACATCCACCCCCTGCTCATGGCGCTGCTGGCAGCAAGAGTCCCTGTGAGTGTGTGTGTGTGAGAGAGAGTCCAGAAGTGGAGTGTATCCAGCTAGACAGGCAAAAGTGAAAGTCATGCCACTGGCCTGAACTCCCACACAGCTGTCAATACCTAAACAAAGCCAACATTTTCACTGTATGTCACTGGATGAGTGTGTGTTTCGATGCCAGGCTATTATTAAGTTTCTTTTTTGCATTCCGGGTTCGTTTTTTTGCTCTGATGGAGAATAAGTGACTGTCATTGGTGTTGCACATGCATGATCACCTGCCTAATATTGTGTTGGTCCCCCTTTCGCTGTCGTGACCAGTCACGCATCAACGGCATGAACTTCTTCAGCAGTTTGAGCTACAGGAGCTCGTCTGTTGAATCGGACAACAGGGACCAGCCTTCGCCCCCCACGTGCATCAATGAGCCTCGTCCAGCACGACCCTGTCACCGGTTCACCACTGTTAATAGATACTGACCACTGCAGACTTTGACCCAGTCGTCTAGACGTCACAATTTGTCAAAATCACTCAAGTCCTTACGCTCGACCATTTTTCCTGCTTCTAACATCAACTTTGAGGACAAAATGTTTACTTGCTGCCTAATAATTATATCCACCTACTACCAGGTGCCATGATGAAGAGATAATGCTATGCCTAATCTGTGTATATGCTCAGAAGTTGGTACAGACGTTTCCACAGAAAAGAAGGCAGTCATGAGAAAAGTGTCTACAGCTACACAGGACCTACCAGAATACCAGAAAGTTAGACAGAGAGTTAGACAGGATTACACGAAAGGCAGAAATCAGTAATAAGAGCACACATCACACAAGTATTAAGGGAATTTTGCAGATAAGCTTCATCCAGAGCAGTTTACATTTATGCATCTGAGCATTTCAGGGTTAAGGGCTTTTCCTAAGGGCCTAGAATTGGAAGTGGAATCTAGGCAGATTTAAACTCATTACATCTTCATGTCTTTAATGACCTAATCACCGAGCCTTCCACCAATTTTTATCCTGTAACCCGTGAAAGGTCTTCATGGTGCTACTGAGAAAAGTCTTCACAGTGCTATCCAAAGTGCAAACATTATAATGTTTCTACATTGTTCCTGTCAAACTCAAGTCCATTTGTCATTTGAGTGTTTGTTTGTGTGTCTGTGTGAAAGAGATAGAAAGAAGCGAGAGAGAATGAAAGAGAGAGAGAGAGAGAGAGAGAGAGAGAGAAAGAGGGAGAGAGAGAGAGAATAAGAGACAGAGAGAGGCCAACAATTAAGGCTTCAGGAGCTCAGGAGCTTGTCTTGATCTCTGAGAATAGACAGCGATTCCCCTGAGGAGAGATGGAGAGGCACCGATGTCTAAGCTTCAGTCTATGTTTTACAGCCCCTCTCTCTATCCCTCTCAATCTCTCTCTCTCTCTCTCTCTCTCTCTCTCTCTCTCTCTCTCTCTCCCTCTACCTCTTTCTGTCTTTCTTTCACTTTTTAACATTAATGTCTGCTTTATTATATTCGTTGTTTTTATTTACAATATTTCTAACTTTCCTGTGCCTTTTATGTCTGTCAATCTAAGAAAAAGAGGTGTGGCCTCTGGGCCTGTCAGTCATACTAAGAGAGGTGTGGTCTTCGTGGCTGTCAATCACACTAAATGAGGTTTGGCATTTATAGCTATCTGTCCTAGTAAAGTAAAGGTAGACTTTGTAGGTCTGGCTGTAATGGCAGTCAATCACATTGAAGCAGCCATGGCCTTTGTGCCTGTTAGTCCTAGTAAAGGAGGTGTGGTTTATGGCTGTCAATCACACTGTAAAAGGTGTGTACCTGTCAGTCCCAGCAAAGGGGGCGTGGTTAAGGGCAGTCAATCACACCGTCAAAGGTGTGGGCTCTGTGTAACTTTTTCAAAGGTGTGGGGTCTGTGTAACTTTTTAATTATTTTTTTAATTTTCTTTATGTCCACCCTCTCTAATGCCCCCCAAAAAATGCTAAAACATTTCTTGATCTCTCTGCTAGAGCTCAGGGGGCAGTTAAACTCACCAAATCTCAGGAATCTCTCAGTGTTTATGGCACAGCAGGGATCCGAGCTGCACGTTCCTCACCCAGCATCTGACACAAAGTCCTGAGATGCTTGGGATGAATCAGCCATGTGCACATAGAATAATCCGTTTGATACTTTCAAATATGTGATGACACATTTTACTTTCCTATTTCCCCAAGGGTGCATTTTTCCCGTCAGAAGATGCTGCGCATGTATACGCTTTATGGATTGCACTTGGCCAGCGATATTTTAGTGACCATCACGCCCATTTAACTTTCATGCAAAAGTACACACGTGTTCACTCCTATTGGGTCCTGACACCTGAAACACGTGCTCCTTCATGCATGGAAAATGTGCAGTAGATGGATGACAGGAGATTTGCCTTTTAGAGGAAGGGATAGAGAAAAGGAGAGGGGGAGAGAGATGGTTTGAGATGTTAGCGTTTAAAATGTGCATGCCTGAGTGAAAAAGAGAGAGAGAGAGAGAGAGAGAGAGAGAGAGAGAGAGAGAGAGAGAGAGAGAGAGAGAGAAAAAGATACAGAGACAGAGAGAGAGGAGGGGAGAATGGAGAACAAGAAGGGTGAAGGTTTGTCATCCTTTGATTGTTTGTGGCCAAGCTGTCCTGTTTATCGCCAGCATCCGTCACCGTGGAGACAGTCGCTCGCATCAGCAGCAGCCGTAGGGAAAAAATCTGCAAAAAAAAAAAAAAAAAAAAGAGGAGAGGAGACGTGAAAAGCAGCATGCCATTGCTCATGTTCTCTAAACGACATTGACAGAGGAAGGAAAGGAAAATGGATAGCGAAAGGAAAAAGTCTAAAATCTATCTACTAAAAAGAAGAGAAGAGAAGAGAAGAGAAGAGAAGAGAAGAGAAGAGAAGAGAAGAGACAGAAAAATGTATGCTAAAAGAAAAAGAATATGAAATTCTTCCATGAGTCATTCTCATCAGTTCTTTTTTTAAAGATCAGGAAATGGAAAAAGTAAAGAAGAGAGTAAGATAAGCAAGTACAAAGAAAGGGGGAGAAAAAGGTGAAAGAGAAAATGAGTGTAGGAGATAAGCAGACACTTAGAGAAAGAAAAGTAATAAAATGAGATCTGAAATCTGAAATATGAAAAGATGGCAAAAAGAAGAGAGAAGAACCAGATAAAGAGAAAGAAAAATTAGAAAAGAAAACAGAAAAGTAGGTTAAACGCTGCTAGAGAAAGAAAAGAAAGTCAAGTTCAGTCAAGTTGGTTGCAGTTGCTCACAATAGAAGATCAAAGAAAAGATTAAAGCAAAAATAAAAGTAAGAAAATATTAATAAATCTTCTTCTTCTTTCGGCTGCTCCCATTAGGGGGCGCCACAGCGGATCATCCGTCTCCATACCCCGGTGTCCTCTACATCTGCCTCTTTCACACCAACTACCCGCATGTCTTCCCTCACCACATCCATGAACCTCCTCCTTGACCTTCCTCTTTTTCTCCTTCCTAGTGGCTCCATCCTCAGCATTCTCCTACTGATATACCCCATGTCCCTCCTCTGCACATGTCCAAACCATCTCAATCTCACCTCCCTCAACTTGTCTCCAAAACGTCCTACATGCGCTGTCCCTCTAATAAACTAATTTTTTATCCTGTCCATCGTCGTCACTCCCAACGAAAACTTCAACATCTACAGCTCTGCTACCTCCAGCTCCACCTCCTGTCTTTTACTCAATGCCACTGTCTCTAATCTATACAACATCTCAGGTCTCACCACAGTCCTATAAACTTTCCCTTTCACTCTTGAACTCTAGCAACAATATACGTGTGCCATTAAAATCTATAATATAACTTTATTTAAATTATCCATATCTATTTTATAGTTTTAAGAAAAATACCACAAACACAAGAACTAACAGGACTAACTAGCTTGTTAGCATTGTAAGCTGCACGTGAGATGTTTAGCATTCGAGCCATGTTTTTTGACTGGTTCTTCCTGTGTGGATTAGCTTTAGCGCTAAAACGCCCGCTGCCTACAAACCAGAGCGCTAATCCATTAGCACACCTGTCTCAGTATAGACAGGTAAACAACATGGCCGCCCTGACAGGAGCATTGGGATTTTAAATATCATAGGCTGGACATTAGTCAGGGCATAATAGAAAACTGAGAGAGTGAGGGAGGGAGGGAGGGGGGGTTAGTGGCTTTTTCTAATTTCAAATGTCAGCCATCACAAGGTCTTGGGGTTCCTTTATTTTTTTTATACGCTGTTCCACTTCAGTGGGGAATGCTGGGTAATTTATTCAAGATCATTGGGAAATTGTAGTGCGCTGCACTCTGGGTGAGGTGCGACGGGGGATCCCATTAAGGGCGATCTGCTCGCAGAATATTATTCATGGTTGGGCAAATAGGCAGTGCTACATAATTAATGCACTGATGAAAGATTGTGAAACACACATACAGTGGATTCAAAGTGACAGTGTTGTCATGGCAATGCGGTCACACAAACACACACACATACACGCACGCACGCACACGTACAACAGGATGCTGCCGCAAGACCTCGAAACATCGCTTCTGGTGTCTGTTTGATATGATCACTAAGAGAACTACTTTAGGCAAACACACACAAACACACAGAAGAATCATCGACAGGCTGAGTTTCGCCAACGGTGCGATCCAGCTGCGATTATCAGTGAAACAGACAAGTCAACATCTGTGCTGCCTACCAACTGGCTCGCTTAGCTAGAACAATGCTTTGGGAAATTCTCAATGCAACTTGGATTTAAGGTGCAATCAGCAATTTTGAGCAACACTCATTCCAACACTCATTCTCAAGCCAATTAAATCCCACCCCTTGACAAAAGCCACACCTCCAGTTATGCTAATTAACTATAATTCCCAAGCTTATCCTGATTACATGAATGTCAAAGATTCCAGGACTTCTAACCGAACTCCGCCCACTCCCACAGACAGTTTGACCAACCGTTTATTATTGTTTACACAGGCCCATGATTTTTAGATGACAATCTAAATTGGTTCTGCTTGCCAAAATATAAGCAAATGAATAATTTAAACCAGGAGGACCCGAGCTAGGATAAAGCATTTACTGAAGAAAGAAGGAAAGCAGAAAGCACAGCGCTCATCATTCTGTATATTCGCTCTTGCATTAATGAAAAGCTTATTGAAAAAGCCTGAAGACAATCCACAGCATTTTAAAATCTGGATTTTCACCAAGACCTAAGGCCAGATATTGTTTGAAGTTGACGGAATGTCAGTAGAAAAATTTTGTTTTGGTCACTATACATGCATTATAATGTATTATTAAGTATATGCCCTATATGATAACTATCATATCATATCATATATCTATCTATCTATCTATCTATCTATCTATCTATCTATCTATCTATCTATCTATCTATATAGCATTACAACGATTAAAATATTTAATCGCACGATTGCCATGAATTAACTCGATATTAATCGCAACTCAATCTCACATTTCCAGTTTTTATCACTCTATTCAACATGCGCATTGACGAATATGTGATGCTTTATGCAAATGTATGTTTATTATTGGTGAAACCTCTAAAAAGAGCATGAAGACAAAATATTCTGGTACATGTTTTAAAGTAATTATGATGTTTTTACTTACATAAATCATGAGGACACCAAACTGAACTTTTGCTATGTTTCCACACGGACGGTTTTAATTGACGCACTTGTGCATCATGGCGGATTTCGGTGCTGATTGCCAAGAGACTTACTGAGACTTGGCACAGCATTAAAAGAAGGCCCTAAGTAAATGGCAACATTATCAGGAGGTGAACAAACAGTATGGTAAAGGACTTGCTATAAGCGAGAACACAGTACAGGGTTGAGATCTAAAGTGCCAAACATGAGGCTTGGCAAACAAAGAAACAACAGCAGCTGAGTGTATACTTCACAATGAGCTGAATGAATCAAAGACTACGTGTGTGTGTGTGTGTGTGTGTGTGTGTGTGTGTGTGTGTGTGTGTGTGTGTGTGTGTGTGTGTGTGTGTATGTGTGTAATTAGAAACAGGTGTGAATAATTAGTATGACAGTGATTGTGAAGTATGAAGTATGTGTTAGCAGTTAGATTCCAGGGCGGCCATGAATAAAGGTGTTGGTGTACTTGTGTTTGAGCCTGAGTTTGAACCTGGCAGTGACCTGCCAATGATATTCATGTCTCTAGGTGTCAACATGTCAACATTCAGCACTGACAGCTGAGTGAAAATTGTTCCTGTGAGGATTGAACAGAGACTTTTTGACTATTTTTTTGCACACCTATCGTCCGTATACCTTCCTTTTAATCCAGAGCTTAGCATTTACCTCAGTGTATATCGATACCTAAGGCAAAGTCAAAAGATCTACACTTGAAAAACTGTTAAAAGTGTTTAAAACTGGACTTGTCCTGGATTTTACAGGACAAGTAGCATTAAAGTAGAAATTTGAAATGCTAATATCCATTAAAGCTAGTAGGCGCTGGTTAGCCAACCATCAGACTTCATTGCTAGCTATGAGACACAATTTCTCTGAGACAAGATATTCAAGTAAGAAATGTGTGTGTGTGTGTGTGTGTGTGTGTGTGTGTGTGTGTGTGTGTGTGTGTGTGTGTGTGTGGAGGCAGAAGCAGGTTTGAGCATGTGTCAAGGGAGTCACATGGCGACATGAGGAAAGCTGTATGTAGGCAGCAGATGGCTGTGTGTCGTCAGGAGGCGCAAATATGTGCCTGCAGCACAGAGTGTGTGTGTCTGTGTATGGTGTTTGTGTTTGGGCTGTGTGCGTTTGGTGTGTGTGTGTGTGTGTGTGTGTGTGTGTGTGTGTGTGTGTGTTTGTGTGTGTGTATCAAGCTGAGCGCTGTGCCCGAGGTGAGTCTGATTCCTGCTGGGTTGTGTAGCAGGAATAGCCATGCTGTTGGTGGGTTGAATTCTCTGTGGTGTCTGCCTCTTCCTCTTTCGCCCTCACACACACACACACACACACAAACACACACACACACACACACACACAGTCACACACAAAAAAGAAAAGGAAGATGTAAGGAGCTCAAGAGTGTGTCTCTGGTGTCATAAGTGTCAACAGGATGGAGGGTGGGTGGGAGCTCTACAGTATATGAAGTATATGTACATTTCAAACAGAGGAGAGAAAAAAACCCATCTGGATTAACAGCTGCTGAAGTTTTATAGAACTTATCGTATTTCACAAGTGTTTGACTTTGTGCATGTGTGTGTGTGTGTGTGTGTGTGTGTGTGTGTGTGTGTGTGTGTGTGTGTGTGTGTGTGTGTGTGTGTGTTAAGAATTATGCGTGACCCACATCGATTCGTCACTTCCAGACATCATGAGCTCTCGAAAAAAAAATAAGCCTGCATGCATTACAATATCACCGTGAACTACATGGAATGAAGAAATAACGGCACAAGTCTTGCAATATGTTTATTTTGGACAGGCAAAGTTCTTCTTTTTTGCTTTATTTGGAGACGAGGTGAGGCTGCCCCGGTTTTATTTCCAGCAACGGATCTAACGAATACATCAACCCCAGTGATTTCCCAAAGACGATATGAACCCAAGCTGAGGACTCTGGCATAACTCTCAATCCTGAACAATTAAAATCAAACAAGAAGCAACAGTTTGGGGAGGAAAGAATGATATACAATTTACTGTAATTAATAAAAGAGAATGTGTTTGTTGGTCACAAAAAGCTTATGTAGAAGTAATTATCATCTAAGATTTATTTATTTATAAATGTTATTATTATACTTTTTATCAGCCAGTTAAACTACAGTATTATTAATTAATTAATTTATTTATTTATTTATTTATTTGTTAGATTTTTTACACCTTTTTTTTTTTTACACCTGGCTGCTTACAGTAAGTATTAAAAAAATAATAAAATGCAAATAATGATTATTTACCACGGAGCATTTTTTCCCTTTAAAGCGATCAAGTTGCAAATGGGGCAAGTGAAAAAAATCTAACATGGAGGACAAAATAAAAAGTATGACACGTGTATCATTTTCCAGTCTGGTCTTCAGCATGCACACTCCTAGGATCATGTCCACACTAATACAGTTTCGTTTGAAAACGCATATTTTTCTATTCATTTTGGCCTCCTGTCAGCACTGAGACGGCTTTTTGAAAACGCTCTCCAAAGTGGTTACGTTTGAAAAAGCTGTTGTAAGGACGAAAGATTTTGAAAAAGATGACGTGTCCTTTGTCATTGCCACAATGTTTTAAAGAGCCGGGAAATGTAAATAACCACAAGCAACTCGAAGCGTCTTACGATTTGCACATGTGCAGTACAGTAAGCGTTTTCAGACTTTCAGTGTGGATGCTGTTATGTTCATGTTAATGTCAAAAACGCCATTTTTAATACCGGATTAGTGTAGCCGAAATCTAGCGGAATGTCTTCCCAGAAAAGTGGAGGTTACTATAATATCAAATCTGTTAAATTGTGAGTGTAGAATGAGGTGTTTAAAATTCCCCTTATAGTCCGGTGTCCATAGACGTTTGTCCATATGCTGTTTTATGTTGGATATTCCAATACTTTCAGACATTTTTTATATTATAAGACACAATCAGTGGTAACAAAGTGCTATTTTCTGCTTTTGTAAACTGCTGGTCTGTTTTCCCAGACACTGCCCACTCGTCATCAATATTCATAAGTCAGACCACTAATTTCATTAATATTCCTTAGCTTGCTAATAGCTTTCTCAGTGAAGGGAGAAGCACAGACAAAGCAACTTTACCCACATATTAGAGACAGTTTTGCTTCAGGGAAATGGATGATGGATTTATTTCATGCTTTGTAGCAAGAACACTTATTTTCTCCAGACTCGTTTTTTTCTCACTTCTCGCATAGCTAGCTTTTACAATAAAATAGGGTTTTGGATGTAAGCTACAGATCAGACATTGTTGATTCGATTTAATAAAAAAACAAAGAACCAATAATAACGTTCTATATACCATTATTGTCTAAATATTATTTTATGCTATAGCCTGTTTGAATACTTGATTCTGATTGGCTGGAAGGTGTGCATTTATATTGTTGAGTGCACAGGTAGGGGGCAGTCGCACTCAAGGTAGGTCCTTCTGGCCAATCAGATTTTAGAATTTATCAACATAAGGTTATAATATGTATGTCTCGTTCTGTTTCTTTCGTTTAGTTCAGAGAAAAGTCCATCAGAGTTTGAGCCGTACCATCTGAAGCTGGAGGAGTGTTTGTCTGCAGATCATACTCCGACCCCAGAGCACATCCAGGGATACGTGAAAAAAGTAAGTGTCTGTTAGATTTTTTTTCTTGACTGAATACACGCACATCCTCTCCTCATATCAGATCCAAATGCGACCAGCAGGAACGGGGCCCTTTAAATGAAAGATGGCCTGAAGAAGGTCTGAATCCACAACAGGCATCACTCATGCTGTAATTGGATTGATATTAAAAAGCGAACAGGGCCCCATACGTTCAGCGCCTCCGTGAACTTGTTTCGTTGATATGCATATCCGCGCAAAAGTTATTACTCCTCAAGGAACCATCGCGACATCAATCTTCCGCGGGTGGATCGGGAAAAAAAGAAAGGAAATGATTCGAGCTGCCCTTTCCCCGTCGACAAATGAATTACTATCAGAGGCGACGGGCGACAGAGCGACGGCTTCTTATCTGCACAATTTCATTTGGCATATTGTTGGAAAATATAATGACGGACCCCGGGCGTAAATGTGCAGTAATGCATTAAACAACGGGGCTGGAAAACAGAGACTGGATGCTTCTGTGGGTTTTTAATGTTAGACAGAATAAACCGGTGCTTGTCGCCGAAGAGACTTTCGTCGCCATCAGAGTCTGAGACCTCGGGCGGTGTTTTATTAAAGCAGCCAAATGGAGAATGGCGTCATTAGCATTTCTTGACAGCTAACAACTCAATTTCACTTGATGAGTATTCGCATATTGGCTTTTTCAAATGCAAACTGACAAAGGCATAGACGGGGCAGGAACACAACCGATTTCAGGACGCGCTGAGCACAGGGAGACCTGGCCTTCGACTACAGCCATGCTAATCAGTATACTTAATACTGAATAAGC
This sequence comes from Silurus asotus, assembly GCA_024362625.1. Lineage (NCBI taxonomy): Eukaryota > Metazoa > Chordata > Actinopteri > Siluriformes > Siluridae > Silurus > Silurus asotus. The sequence goes on along the minus strand of MU564352.1, from coordinate 2,148,931 downwards.
CAATTCCAGCAAGCGACAGCGGCCCAGGTTTTAAATAATTGCTTTGGATACAATGTGATTGTCGCGAATAATGCGTATTATCATTCAGCCTTGACGCGTTTGACAATAAAGAGAGCTGAATTGAAGACAACCAGATTTGTTTTTTTTTCCTTTCATTACACAAACCAGTTGTGTTGCCGTGGATTTTAGTTCCGTGGCCGTGGATTCTACTTTAACAGATCAAATTCCAGATCTTTTCCAAAAGATTTAGTGTTTGTAATAATATCACTGTCAAAATCCTCATCATGATAGTCACCACACTGATATCTGACTTGCTAACTATTGTCAAAACTGTGCTATCTTATAGTTGCAGTGCATTCTGGGACTTACCTTTCGCAAACTTTCTTTATTATTCTGCACTTGAAGTTTTTTAGCAGCCAAAATCTAAATATTTCTTATGTATGAAATTGTTCATTTTTGGTCTCCTATTGTAACTCCATTGTAACCAATAACGATGTTGTTCTAATCTCTCGCAAGCATTAAGAAAATACCAAATTAGCACCTAAACGAATCCAAAACATTTCAATCTGAACATATTAAATGTGTGGCCTTTTCCTTTAATATAATCTATTCAACCATTTTCTCACCTGTGGCAATCAAGAAGTATTCCAAAAAGCCAAAACGCTAAGTGCAATTTAATTTTCTTGACCTTATGTCCCAGGGGTTGTGCGAAATTTTACCCTTTAGCATTTTTTTCTTGATATTTAAAACTGAGACCAAAATTGGACACTTTGACCTTCTAAGGGTTGAATATTAATCTATTGTTCTGTTCATATAATGTATGAATCTGTATCCACCATCTGTGCGTTTGTGTGTGTGAGTCCTGAGATCCTTTGACCTCTCTTTTTTTTTTTTTGCTACTTCTTGATGTTTAGACTTTACTGGCTTTCCTGGTATCCCGCTGTTTTATTCCGTGAGCATCCCCTGAAAAAGTCAAGGTCAGGTGCAGGAAAAAAACCCAGAAAAATACGCTTTTTGTTCATGGTGTGAAAACCTCCCGCTGTGAACATGTCTGTGAATAAAGCAGCGGTCATCCTCCACATCATGTCACTCATTAGTTATCGCGGCACTCTAACAAATCATTTATCACCGATTCAATACCTCCAATTAATTTATGAATTGATCTATTCATTAAAAAAGACGGTAGTATGAAATATCCATACGCCACTGAATATAGTTCCCTGAGATTCCAGTTGCTTTATAACATGCTCTATAATAACCTCATGTTCATAGATGATAGAGAAATGATTAATTTATTATGCAAACCTGATGTAAATAGTACAGTATATTTATATAGCACTCTTTAAAAAAGCAATAATTTTTAAACAAAATTAAACTCAAATTTTTTTATCTACTTATTTAAAAAAAAAAAGGTTTCCTTGAGTTTATATTATTTTAAGTATAATTATTATTATCTAGTAATATACCCGCTTCCTTTAAACTAAAAGATTATATTTTTATATATATAATTGTATGGTTTAATATAATCAATAATGGCACTAATAAAGGCCATAATCATAATTGTGTGTGTTTTAACCAATTGTCTATTAATAAATAACCATTAATAAATTAGTGACAAATATTATTGGATTATAAGCAAAATGTTAGTTATTGCGAAATAACTAATTTTTCTTTACCTGCTTTTTTTATTAATTTATTTGTATTTGTATTGAGGCTAACGAAATAGTTGCTAGTCTTAAAATAATATCCTGTGGTAATTACATGGGCGTAAAAAACAACAAACATTTGTTTTTCTCATGATTGTAATCAATATTTATTCTAAATATATTTTTCTACACTCATTTGTAGAAAAACCCTCATTTAACAAAATTTCTGGTGTTGCTTAGAAAATCTATCAGTTTCTTAGCATTAAAGTGAATAAAATGTATCTTTTACAAGGTATTAATCAATGCTTTATTCATAGCTAACTAATGTATAATTAGTCTTAATAATAATAATAATAGCAATAGTGATAAATGCCACATGAATAGTGTTACATGGCAACACAGCAATAGTGGATGGATGTGTTTAATAACAGTTCAGCATTCATGTCAATACGTCAATAACGGGTAATACAGAAATAATAAATTATTAATATGTCCCCGATAATGTAACCAGCAAGCAGAAAATGTTTTCTTTATTATTTTAATAAATGCTTGTATATAAACTAAATCAATGTAAAAAGCTTCTGTTCCCTCACCAGTTCCTTCATTTTTTTCCATGATGAATTATGGCATTAGTGTTGTTATTGACCTGACACTGACTCAATTAGTAGAGTTTCTTATGCATTATGTAGAATCGTCCCTACTGCTCTCAGTCAATGTTAATTTCATTTGATTTCATTTTAATGAATGCTAGACTCATCATGTCATTTTTTTTCCGAAATCTAATTTGGAAGCCGTCACTACACTAAGGCCCTTGTTAAAGAGGTATTCGATCCATTTGACTGCGACTGCGCTTCTAGTACAATCGAATGCTTACTTTTATCCCCCCGTCATTTCCAGCAGATTCAGGATGCAGCCGACCAGGGCATCTTGTTTTCCGGCTTCATCCAGGAACCGGCCGGTCTCCATCATCGCGTCACATCGCGAGGAGGCCTTGCAGAGGCGTCCTTGTCTTTGCACTCCAGTCCGAGTTCTTTACGATGCTCGGAGCTCACAGCGAGCCCGAGTCATCAGGGTGAGAGCGGTGCAGAGGACTGGGCTGCAGATGGAGAGACGGAAGAGCCAAAATCCTCTCGAGGTATAGGTGCAGATTTTGTAAACATGGTGACTCTTATTGGCAGATTTTTTGGGAAGCTTGATGGAGTTGGACAGACGTCAGAATAACAAACAAATTATATTGTTGTAACAGGTGGAGACGCTCTCTCAGACGTGGTGTCCACGGTCTCTAAATCGGAGTGTTGTGATGGAGAGCAGGAAGATATACCATCGCCCAACAACAAGGCCAAAGACAAGGATGGGAATGAAAAACCCTGCAGGCCGACTCTAGGCAAATGTGGTGAGGATTGTTTTTAGCACAAGTAGCACCTCCTGTTCTTTGTAGAATAGTGTTAAACCTTGGACTCTGCAAGATGAAGCATGGTGGTGGGAGCATCAGGAGCAATATGAGTATGAAAGTCCTTTTGCTTGTTTTTTCAATTAATCCTTTTTTAATCAGGCAATGGTTTTCTATCTAGAGTCATGGTTGTGAAAAATTATTGTAATTTTTTTTTTATTATTAGCTTACATGTAGAACAGATACTTACACAAGTCACTACAGATGGTTTTCCTCTAGTGATTACTGGTATACACAAGAAAACCACGTGTAACAAAAAAGTTAAAAACCAATTTCTAGGTAGCACAGGAAGTTAAGAAAGTTGTGTCATTTGGCGGTTAATGTTGACTGTGCTGAAAAAAAAAAAGCATGCAAGAAATACTCTTTTCCAAACATTCAAACTTTTAAATCGTTCCCAAACCCGCCGAGTGCATGGGCGACAGCTTTACAGAGCGTTACCTCGGCAATTCTGAAAAGCGCGCAGGGTTTTAGATCAAGTCTCGTTTGGGCTGTTTTCATGAAAAACCAGATGGCGGCTCTCGCTCTTGCTGTTTGTGCGAGAATCAGAAAACGTGGAATTGTTCAAGCCGTATGCCATGTAGTGTGAAACGAGGCATGCTGGGATGCCTGGTGATCGGAGCTTGTGCTCCATCTGGACGAGGAAATGATCGAGTTTGGAGGTGAAGGAAGAGTATGAAGAGGAGGAGAAGTCAGTAAGGAAAAGAAATCCCAGGGCTACCATCTGACCCAAGGCTCCTAATCCTCTAGACGCTTAGCCTGGAAGAAAATATGATGGCGTGCACGTTTGGTATTTAGTCATATGTTTGCACATGAGGTCACTAATGTGAAATGGAGGTGAGGTTGAGGCTTACTCCATATGAGAGGAAGGTTGTATTACATGTTTGTCTGATGTTTTGATATTTTGAAGAAAAAAAACGATGCATATCCAAACATTCCCAAGCTTTTAAGCCTTTGGGAGGACAGACGTCAAGGCTTCGGGGATTGTAAAAATGTGTTTATGTGGACTAAAATAGTTCAGAGAGAAAGGATTAGGAAAGGGGTTGTTGCAATGCCCGAGAGAGTGGTGACCCAGGCATGGTCTGGACAACATTTTGACAAATGTGACTGACTATAATTCTGTTCGTGTGCTTGTTTTCTTGTTTACAGCGAGACCTTTGCTCTTGACCAGCGCTGGGGTCCAAGACTGTTTAAACAGTCCCACACTGACTTCCCATTAATAATAGGTCCCTCAGGGGTTACATGGGGTTCTTTGTCCGAATACCAGTTCCAATGTTTTATCAACTCAAGGGCCGCTTGTTAAAGGAGCTCTTATCTTTCAGAAACATTGTCAACATAGTTCTACACTTCACAAGCAAAACTTTATCTAGTTTCCATTCCGCTATGTTTCCCCCATGTTCAAGTGTGTTTCCTCCAAGTTCTCTGGTTTCCTTCACATCAGAAAAAACTGCCAATAACTAGAGTAAAAAAGTCAAATTTGTCTCAGTATGAATAAGGGTGTGAATGTTTACATGGTTCCCTGAGATCAACTAGTGTCCTGTCCAGAATGTATTCCCACATTGCCGTCAGTATTCCCAGGATGGGCTGCGAATTCCAGTTAATAAATTAATCTTATTTCTATAGACGGCATGCTTGTTGTTTAGTAATGTTGTTCCAAAAACTTGCACATTCTACACACCCTTAAGGGTACTTCGGTTGTCCTCTTGGGGCACCATTAAAGATTCTATGTTGAGTGTTTATTATGTTCCAAGCACTGCATATAATAGCTGTAAAAACCATTTATATTGCCAGTGAACTTCAACCACTGAAGGAACGTTTAGTCTAAGAGTAGCAACAATGTTGACATTTTGTTTTTGTTTTTATTCACAAATTTGGTTTGAAGTTGCATCTGGAAATGGTATAGACGCTCATTTGACCTCAATAGTACACAGTGCATGCTAGCAAAAGAAGTAAAACATTTGAGAACTAGCACGAACAAGTCCCATTCAAATGTTCCATGTAAATAAATTGTACTTCAGTAAAGTCAGGCCCAAGCAGGACTCTTTTGGGAAGATGAGGTATATTTTAAATTCCTGGCAGGTTTCAAGATGTGTAAATATTACAGAAAACACCTAGCCATTTCATACTAGGACTCTTACAGGTTGCTTGATTGTCCATCGAAATAAATCAAGGTTCTTCACTGTAGCAATGTTTCTACTCTGACCCTTTCTGGCAGGAAAACACATTGTTGTAAGGTTCAACATAGAACATTTAAAGCCTTAGGATTCTAATTTGCATATTTTCCAAAGGTAACCAGCAATTACTTAATTAGAAAGCAAGATAAAGTTATCAAGGATTTTGTGGGTTGCACAAAAGAGGGCGTTTACACTCAAGTGCTACTTTCATTATTTCTGGGAGAGATAAGTTTTTAGATGTTGTCTGACTTTTCTGACAACAAGGTAGAATTTTATTCCACCACCTCAATGCATGTCTTTCATGAACTCTGAGTGATGGAGGGATAAGTGGAGTGGTGGAAGAGGATGGAGGGAGCTTGGTGCAGTGCAGGGTACGATAAGAGCTGTGTGGGAAGTGGTAGCCCAGTGGATAAGCTGTTGGAGTTCTGATGGAAAAAGTTCTGATTGAGTCCTTGAGCAATGTTCTTAACCTTTAATTGCTCAGATGTATAATTGTAAATCGCTCTGGATTAGGGCGTTGGCCAAATGCCCTAAATGTATAGTAAAGGGGTGCTTGTCCATTTTCGATTTTGTATGCAAGCAGGAGTGTTTTAAATCCGATGTAGCAGCTACAGGAAGCCGGAGGAGGGGGGTGCATAGTCCCTTCCTTTCCTTTCGTTTTTCATCATTGCCATAATTTTCTATCGCTCTACACAATGACTAAAAACCTGACTGATGTCAAAAAGTTAATCGGAAAGTTACAGGGCCGTTTTGATGCCGCATTTGCTAGTGGCGTTGCGTTCAGAGTTGTGATATACGCACAGCTGGTCGTAGGACGAAGGCTGTGACCGAGCTGTGAATTCTCTGACTGCCTGTCATAACGCTCATCCAGCCCTGAAGAGATGATTCATGCTTTAAACCGAGTTTGACAGAGAACCACAGAACTGAAGCCCTGATGATTTCTTAGCATTTGTGTGCGCGTGTAGGCGGGAAACATCCTGTGCTCACATTTGCTTTGCACAGCCCTCAGAGAGACAGACAGTAAATGGCTCGGACACGGTCACTAGCAGTCCAAGCGACAGCCGCCAGAGCGAAAGTGCATCTCTATTTATCCTTTCGGTCAAATATCCATTAGTTCCAATATAGATCTGAAAAATGTGTGGGGGAGAGGTCGAGCACAGCCGGATCGAAGCACACAAACAAATTCATCATACCCTATTTTAATCCATTAGATGCACTTTGTGCTTCTATATTTCAGATGTAAAAGCTAATTCAGCATATAGAGACGGCAGAATTGTATCGAGACGAGGCAGACAGTCAGCTGGGGACTCCTTGTCCTTGTTTGAGCTGTGGACCAGGTTATCTGATTTAGCTAATTAGTAAGCCTGCTTTCCCTTGCTTTCTTTTTAATCTGATAAATGAACTGGCCGGACTGCATCTCAAAAGCCAAGAAGGCGACTGCAGCTTAGGGGATAAATGATTAGCCATGGACTACAGTAGATCTGGTTACCGGCTGCAGAGTTTTTGTTCGATCCTAAAAGCTAGCATCTTTTCTTTCACCTAATTTATTTGACTTAGGTTCTAGGGGTACTTTCTACTCAATGCATTTCCAAAAATACTAAATATTATTATGATGTTTTTTACCTCATGCCCAGGTGCTGAACTTTTCGGCTTGTTTAACTACCCCGGTGGGCGCCAGCAGCCGCTGAAATACTACACGGTAAAGGTGCCTCTGCAGGTGCAGCCTGGTGACGAGGGCAGTCGCGCCATCGAGGCCCAATGGCTGGACAACATGACGCAGCACTTTAACAACGGAGCCTCACTGGTCGACGGCTACTTCAGTCTGGCCAAAGACGACGGTGAGAACGCTTTTTTTTTTCCATTAGTGCATCACAGTGAGACACGTACACACATACAGACATGCTTACATTATTGATCCTCTAATGGAAATGGCCAAACAAAGCACACTGCACGGATAAATAAAAGTACACGAGTAGTGAGTAGAGAGGGGTTTCAAAATACACCGGCATCTTACAGAGAAAATCTGTAAAAATCAAACTGATCCCAGAAACATTTTACACCTTTTGTGAACACCTTTAAACCCTTTTAAAATCCATCCTCAAGTCGACCGCCGAATCTGGAATCTATTCTTCTTGTTTTGAAGTGTCTTCTCTTTTCAGGTGTTTAATTCGACTTTGAGACTGATTAAACAGACCCATTCACTCATCTCCTCCAGACGAACGCATGAGCTGTTTTTGAACATAGAGATTAACCAGATCAAATTAGCGATCACTGCCTTTATTTTCCGTCTAAATAATTAAGCATTTAGTTGCGGTGCCTTTCGAGACTCCGCGCGCCTGAGCGCAGGAAGTGCGTCCCCCTGCGATGCTTTCTGAATAAGCAATCAGAAATGACAAGTGTTATTTGACTCATTTTTCCACATTTTTCACGCCATTGAAGACTCCTGCTATTCTAAGTTATAGGGTTAAAGGACTTGGTGTGGTAGAAGATGTTTGTCAGCATTTTTATCACATTACAAAGCTTCGTGTTGTAACAGGATCATGTTAAACACCTTACAATTCGTGTTCCCTTGGCAAGGTGACTCATTTAATGAGAAAAACTATAGAGGACCAGAGAGGAAGGGCAGACATTGTTAGCTTGATCACAAAATGACAATAATATATATAAGTTTTTTTTTTTTATTTCTCTACATTGCTATAAATATAATCTCAAAATAATAGCTGCAAAGAAAATCAGGTTTCTATCAGTGCGTTCATTTTAATATGTTTTAATTACTTTAGCAACACAAAGACCTCTTTAAAAATAAATAATTGTTCCAAAATTAATTAATTGATTAATTAAGAAATAAATTATGTATTGTAGCGCATTGTAGCGCACAGCTACATTGCTGTGAAGTATAGATGATGCTGATCAAATTAAAGCCTGAATTGCATTAAACAAGGCAAATCTCAATTTTAGGAAATGTGTTGTATGGTTCTGATTTGCTAGCATGAGCGTAAACATTCTCTTTTTTGGGTTATCTCGATGGTTCTAGCTAGCTGTCCAGTGGAAAAGTGATTTTTGGTGACAATTTATACATACTCTGAAAGTAAGTTAACAAAAGTGAAAAAAAATACACATAAAAAAAAAAAAAAAGATTCCTATCCTTAACTGCAAAGTCTAAATATAAGACCATTCTAATTAGTGATAAAGTCCACGTTTTTCATGAATCAAACACAGAAAGCGTGAAAAGTTTGAGGAGTTTCTGCAAAACAAACTCTTCTTCGCAATCATCTCTGCCCTTGGTGATTCGAATGATTTAACACACGCCACTAAACTGCTACTCTGGATCTTCTCCAGATATGAGGTAAAAATGTGACAGGATCACAGAAACCCAGAGGATTCTGGGTGGACACAATCTACAGCCAGTCTCGACAGAAGACTAAGGAAGTATAGTATATCTCCTCTAATCTGTTTACACAAGAGGCCTTGGGATGAGTTTGGCTATGGATTAGGAACTCCTGATGGAGTTCTCTGGACCGTGATAGTTATTGATGTTGTTGATGTTGCTCTGCTTCATCCATTTCCAGCTCCAGGAAGATATATTTACTTTTTTTCGCTTTGAGAGGTGGTCTGAATATTAGATAGAGAGCTAAAAATCTAATATTTATGAGTGGCTCAACAATAAATCTGTATTTGTGATTTTTTTTTGTATGTGTTTTGATCTGTAATGGTTGACTGGGTTTCTGTATTTCTTCCGAATACCAAACACTGGCTTTCAAACAACAAATCCACTCACAATACAATTCTGTTGACTGTCATTCTGAATCAGACATAATTTGCTTGATTAATCTATCTACTTCTCTGTCAATAATTCACATGCCATGTAATGAATGCTGGAATTATGCAAATACAGGTTAAGACAGATTCAATAAACACATTTATAGAAGTAATCAGAATCCGTGAAAAGGCAGATGGTCAGGTGATCAACTAATAGAATATTGTAGAACAAGCTAGAATTGAAAACCCTTCAAAATTTAAACAGGATGCAAAGGTAACTGAGCGTATACTTTGCAGTGAGTTGAATGAATCCGAGTTGAATAAACTGTGACTATGAGTAAATAGGAAATTGGAAACAGGTGGGACTCATCAGAAAGCAGGAGATTGTGAATACACACGTGTGTATGTGTGTGTGTGTGTGTGTGTGTGTGTGTGTGTGTGTGTGTGTGTGTGTGTGTGTGTGTGTATTGGAAGTTAAAAAGCCATGGTGTTTAAAAGCCATGGTGTCTGATGGGAAATATGGTTGATGAGAGTCTGGCAGTGACCTGATATCACTGTATTCACATTTATAAATGAGTTCAAATCTGAAAAGCGCCAGTGGTGGACCAAAAACACAAAACATGTATTAGGGTTAAAGATACACGAGGTAAAATAGTAGTCCAGTAAAAGTGTGCTGAATAAACTTTCACTGGAATAAAAGTACAAAAGTATTTGCCTTCAAATGTATCCAAAGTACTATAATTTATTATAGCTATAATGTTCCCATTATTGGTTTAATCAACTCAGTTTATGCAAAATGACTTAACTGTTACTGTTAGCACAACAATCTATTAATAGAATGATGAGTCAAACATTGATATATATTAAAATAATCAGGAGCCTAAAACGTCTTTTTAACTACTTTAAATACGGTAAAATTTAAGTAAATACGGTCACGTGTGGAATTTGAGTCTGGAGTTTCTTCCTCATTCATTCCTCTCAAAATGTTCTGCTTGCTGTTGAAGTGTCACTGAACTGTATGTTGGTGATCAGTAGATACATCGAGCGCCCATCAAAACAAGTTTATAACAGAGCACACGTTTGACCCTGATTGGTGGATTGCTGCGAGTTTGAGCGGTTACGTTTTTAACCTCATAGACAAAAAAGGAACTTTTGAAATGTAGTGAAAAACTCACTCCAAATGTAAATAATTCAGTAAAGTACAGACACTCAAAAAAGGCTACTTATGTACAGTAACAAATTAAATTTACTTCCCTACTTTCCACCATTGAAAGTGGGTTCAGCCCTGCTAGCCCTTTTTTGTCCCAGTCATCCATGACTCTTCTTGCACTTGAGGAAAATCAATAGATAAAAAGGATGATATTAAAAATGCAAACGAATATTTATTGGCAAATTCCCATCACGTGATTACTCTCAGATCAAAAAGAACCTGAACAGAATTCACTGGAATCTCTGCTAAACTTCCATATTTTTTCAAAAAGAAAAACCCTGTATTAACACCTTGGCTACTGCACTGGAGTCTCTGTTGGACTCTGCGGTGAGGGTTAGACATCAGCCATTTGTTAAATGTGTAGAATTCAGTGCCTGATGAAAGATTTGTATGGCATGATATTGATCAGGAAATCCACATGAACCTGCCTGCTGAACATCTCTTGATCCACCATGGCAAAACAAGGACAATGTGGACTAAAAGGTTCCTTTCGTCTGTTTCTTCTCACCTCTCCTCCTCACCCTTGTCAGAAACGGATTAGTATCCGCAGCTGTGACACATTCATATGCATAACTATTCATGCCGCACCTTCTATATTCAGATGCCAAGTGAAGCAGGGGTATTTTGCGTATGAATTTCCAATAAGGCATTATACTGCTCTGAAAGGAATTTCCAAGATACCTCGGCTGACTTTTTCTTTTATTCGGGGGTGGGGAAGGAACGGGGGGGACACACACACAAAGGAGGCCGATTGAATGAGGCTAAATTTCCTGAGAGATGAAAGGCAGATGCACAAACACGTGCACACCGACACTCGCCGCAACGTCTGGTATTCACCTTCAAGCACAAGTGCGTAGTGCACTCCTGCACAAAAAACATGTGAATGCTGACCTTCTCAAAAATCTGCCCAGCAACCCAAGCTTCCTGGTTGAATGTGTCATACTTAATCCTCGTACTGAGCACTTTTTTAAATATACATGAGTCAGACATGTTATTTAAGCCGTTCCTCACATCTTACTCACTGAGTCCATGGCAACTCAGTGTTCAGTAGCTTATTTTTGTCATCTTAACACAAAAATGTTTCAAAAGAACACTTAGTAAAACACAAGTAACCTTGAACAAAACCCGAATGAATGGTTCGTTTGGTTAAAAGATGTCGTCAAAGATAATGCTAGACTTTATTCCAAAAACCGTGATGAACAACTGAATGAGGAACAAATATAATAGGACCAGGGACAGAACTACATCATTCTGGAGAGAGTCTGACTGGTTCAAAAGACCATCAATCACAAATATTCAAGTGGATTTGCATTGACTTCCTAACATCATCATGTTTTTTTGGGGCGTATGAGTGGAAATCCAGGAGGAAACTCAGTCACATGAAAAACATGAACTGAGCGAAGTTGAGATGCTTTGGCTTTTGATTGAAGTTACCAAACTGCCACAGTTGGACCCTTGAGCAAGGCCCTTAATCCTCAACTGCTCAATCGTATAAATAAAATAATTGTAAGTCGTTCTGCTAAATGCTGCAAATATAAATATAACTTCTGGCGCTAACCAGGGACCCTGAAGCTTTGGGGCAGCTCCACTGTCCGATACACACAATATATACAGAATGAGATCCATGTGCCATGTGGAACTCATTCAGGTCGTCATGGCAATTGGTATTGAACTGGTCCAAAATGACTTTCTCTCTTCCCTTGCTGGTCTCTATCAGCATCCCTTGAATGGCCGAATGCTAATTATACCAATTCACATGGTCTAGAGACCATTGAAATATTCTCGCGAGTAGACCGTTCCAATTACAGCTGACGTACGCTGGTCAGAACAATAGCCGCTGTTTGAAAAGGGCACTGAGATGTCTTCAATCGAATGAGTCGAGCTTTAAATAGGTTTTTTCCTCCCATTGTCCCCTTTCATATCTTTTTTTCCCTCTCTATCTCCTGAGTCTAGCCATTTTTCCACCCCCCCTACCCCGCCATCCTGAGCTTCGCTAATGAAATCTGAAGAGGCTTGGCAAGGAGACACAAACAGTATTAGAGCGAAGATGGAGGAACCGAGATGAGAAAGCAGAAGACAACACTCGACCCAAAATAACACCAGACTCTCCGTCACATGTATATCGCCTCCTGCCGAGCTTATTAACAGTACACTCGTGGTAATGTATCTCAATCAGGGCCAAGCGCAGGGACAGCAGGAGCCATCTCAGACGCCAAACTTAAATTCGAAAACGAGCCTCTTGTGGCTTCTTTATTTTATACTGAACGTGTTCCAATAGCCATGGTTCATATGAAGAGGACGAGCTATTAATTAGAGTTGCCGTTCATTAGTTAAAAGCCGGTTTCACTATGGAGGAACAGTCGAAATCGTACCCCGAGGTGTCTTTCTTCTCACTGCAGATCTTTATTACCTCTCGCCGTCTTTTTATCTTTTTTTTTTATCTGTCTAGCATGTCATTACCGTCTATTCTGTGTTTCCTATAAGATTAACTCCTCTGGTTTTTCCGCCATACATTCAGACTCCCATCTTAAACTTCCACTTCTATCCCCCTACAGATCCCCAGCCTAAGGTCATCGACAGCGTGTTTATTTTCCAAGAGGGAGACTCCAGTGCAAGTGCAACCTACGACGCCATCGTGGTCGAGCAGTGGACCATTATTAACGTGAGTCAGCTCTCGCTTTGTTCCGTACTGCCATATACGTATCGAAGAACCTGTTGAGGAAAACAAGATGCCTTTTTATGGCAACAATCATCTATGAGGTGACATGAAGTTTACTCAACCGCATGGTTAACATTTTACAGAGTTGACTTCACTCCCACACGGCCCGTTTGGAGGTAGACCAGAAACATATTGTGGATCAGGTCCAAATGCTTTTATGCAAGACAAAAAAATAGAAGGAATGGAGTATCAGAAAAAAAAGAATCCTGAAATCCAAAAAGCATGCATGATATTATTTTTAAACTAAGTTCTTATGCTTGCATGGGAAGGATGTTTTACTACGATGGTGTTTTGGTGCCAAATTATGAGAATAATTTCGTATCAATATGAGAATAATGTTGAAATATTTTGAGAATAAAAGTCGGAATTTCGAGAATAAAATCGTAGCAATACGACTTTATTCTCGCTCCTTACTCTTGCTGTTTAACAGTCACAGTCCGTTAGTAACAACATTTTGTTCTTTTGTATATTGTGTATGTGGAAGAATGACAATAAAGCTTGAGTTGAGTTGAGTTGAGTTGAGTTGAGTTGAGTTGAGATAAACCCTGGATTATGTACCAGCATAGGTGTTCAACTCCTCCGGTTTGATGTCTTTGATCATCATTCTCATAGTGTCTTCAGAAACATCATCTCTTTGAATAGCACTCAGATATAACCATCGATATCCTTCAAGTCGACCACTGGTCACCATTTCAGACTGCACAAAAGAGGCAATTTCCTCATTGTCTGTCTGATGTTTGCTTCTGAATAAATAAAGTTTCCCACATAACCACTGCAGTGTCCATTTACTAATTAAACTCCGTGCTGATGCGGCCTTTACTGCTAAATCCTAACCTTAAGTATGAATTAACCAAATCCTCAACAACCATTTTCTCAAAATATTCAATCAATTTAAACCTGGTACTCAAAATATTTCGACTTTATTGTACTGCTGATGTACAAATGATTTTATTTTGGTAATCTTAGATTTAATAAAAAAAATTTAACATGGCACTAAAACACTGTCGTAGTTTTACAGATGACGAGAAGATTGGATAAAACTACTAGAGATATACTGTGTTTCTCCAAATTTTATTCCTAATTATTTATGGTTCCAATTTGGGACATTTTTGATAATCAAACCCTTCGCTCTTAGATTATAAATATAACACAACTCTATGATTTTATCTCTTTTAAGGGTAAAATCAAATCTGAAATTTGTCAAAGGATTGCAGGAATAATTGGAAGAAAATTTTGTGTTACTACATATTAGTCGATAACCTGGTTCTCATTAGGTGTACATCCTGTTCGAATCTTCAGAGGACACATATACGCTTGCGCTTTGGTGATTTGTCAGTGAAAATTCCTTTTCTACTCGAACCCACTTGGTGCTGTGGCACAAATATCAGAGCTGACCTCAACTCCTGTCTGTAATTAGCACCTGCAGTCCCTTATGAGTTATATTGTTGTGTCTGGTTGGTCACACCCATGTCTCGAATTTAATTTTGTTGCATTTTATTTCCTAGCCTCTGTTTATAAACCTGTTAGGTTGTATTGTGTCTGGGTTGCTTAGTTTTTTCTTTGTTTTTTTACTGTTTAAGTCTTTGCATTGTCTTTGTAGTCAAGAAACGGAACTAATGCTAATACTAGATATGTCAGAGTCTATTAAGTTTACATTTACATTTATAGCATTTGGCAGACGACCTTAAGCCATGTGCACACTGTACTAATTTGGCCACAGATTGTTAGTTTGAGGCAAATTTTTTAATAAAAGCTAAAATCTGTAGCCTTTGATCGCTAGTTTGACATTGGTATGGACATTGTGATCATATTTTCCCCCACGATGAAATTCTCTCAGTGTCAAGATTTCAGACTCTTTTTTGCAGTGTGACTTCTCCTACGAGGGCCGTCAAACCAAGAACTAACAGGAGCAACGAACCCTGATGACGCAATTAGCGTGACAACTTCAAACCACCTCAGGGAAATTGTCGAAACGAGTCAGTTGGACAATATAGCAGGAAGAGAAACTTATCGAGTTATACAGGGAAAAGGAGTGCTTGTATGATTTGTATGTTTTATTAAGCTATGTCATGAACCAGTTTAAAACTTTGGAGAAAACTTTGTCATGTGTGTGTGTCAGTTTTACAGTCTGATATTATGATAGCTGATATCCTACAGTGTCACATGGGGATCACAGTCTGACAAGCAACGATTGCACAGGACTATTAAAAATCATAAAGTTTGCATCCGGCATTATCCAGAGCAATTTACACCTGAGTGGTTAAGTTGAGAGAGGTGCTGGGATTTGAACTTATGACTTTGTGATCCGGACTTTAATGCTTTCACCACTAAGCTCCCACTATATTAGAAAGATGTAGGTGGGATATACCATGCGGTTTCTTCCTCATACCTTCTCAGGGGGTTTTTCCTTTCTATAGTCACCACTGGCTCGTTCAATAAAGATAAACGTACAATTATAAGAAACAAACTTATAGGTACCAAAATTATACATTGTTTTATTCAAATTTATAACTGATTAATCTCTGTAAAGTGCGGTACAGCTACAACAGCAATACAATGCAAATGGTTTGGAGCTATTTTCTGTGTGTAGTTAAATGTGTATTATAAAAGGTTGTACCTTTAGTACCTTTTCCTACTCTTTATACCTTTATTTCAATGCAGCCAGGGGAGGTTTTTTCCACCACCTTGGCCCAGGACACAAAAAAGTCTTGATGCATGTCTTCCTTGAGCATTGGTGCTGGAGGCTCGAACGTGGACATGATACAAAGTATGGATAGAGTTTATGGCTGTTTGGGCTCAAATCTGTCCATGTCAATCGTATCTACATGTGCTTTGCAGTGCTCTTCCTTCAAACAAACATCTTTACATTCAGAAATAAGGTCGGCTCAAACGCACCTGAGACCATCAACTTGTTCACAAATGAAAAAGATAAATAGCGAGGCAAAGATAAATGGGATTTCTGGTCAACTCCACCTGTTTAATAGGCATTGCCGTTGCTAGGATTTGAGCCCCAGACATGTTTTGTTCACATGAGCTGTTGTGCCGCGTCTCCATCGACTCATTCCAAAGCGGTCACACTCGAATTGGTTCGTGATGCTCTAATATGTGTGTGTGGGCGTGTTGTCAGAAACGTTGTGTATTCTGATGCTATCACGGTAATCGAGTTTTGAGCTTCTTCAGCCGGTGGCTCTCCCTGCCTTTCTTATTCACCCGATCTGTCTATCTTTCACACTCTCTCTCTCTCTCTCTCTCTCTCTCTCTCTCTCTGTACCTCTATACCTCTTCTCATGCTGTATGCATTGCACCATGACCTGTGTTGCTTGCTAGCTAATGACAAAAAAAAAACACGACTGACATTAGGTTGACATTTCTATTTTTTCCTAATACGATTTAGCGAGCAGGACCTTTGCAGGATGCCAGGATAGTGACGTCGATCGCTCCCAGATTAGCAGAGTGATGAATTGTCGCAGGAGGCATATCGGAGATAGAAAGCGTCGATCATTTTAGGTCATGTGACATACGAAACACACATTGACACACTTTGAAGAAATACTTTTCCTGTTTTGTCATCTTTTTTTTCTATTGTAAATGTCACCCGATGCCCTTGATAAAGCGATACACAGTTACGCGAGAGTGGAAAACGGAAGAGTGTTCGGCGTCTTACAGTGGAAAAGCAAGCCATGCCTTGTACAACACAATTCAAATTGAGTCCACACTCTATTATTGCGCCTTGAAGGAAATCGATAGACAAGACAACCTTGGACGTATAATGCAATGAAGACCCAGGCTTATCAGCGCATGGCCAGCTTTTTCCTGTTCACAATTCCCGCAGGAGATTTACTTGAAGATTTACTCCTTGGCAGCATAGTTATTAGTTTTAAACCACTGAAAAGAAAACCATCTTAAGAGCATTGTTATTAGACCCCAGATGTCGACTGTCTCCGAAGTAGCATTTTTAAAAAAATGCGCTCAGTGATTTCGAATCTTGTCTGAAGACCGAACTGCATTCCTTTTTACAAAGTACTCGACTAAACGTAATGATTGGTGGTAGAGCTCTGTGCTGAAAGTGTGATTGGATTTCTTGCATGAATCAGCCTGACATTTTCAGCCCCAGAACTTGAAGAGGTGTTGAAAGGATGGTACTGTTTTTAGACTGTAATTACCACTTAGAGCTCCAATCCTCTTTCGGCAGATATTGCAGCGTTTATCACACAAAAAATGACAATATGTATGTACCCAGTTTCCAGAACAATCCGGTAATAAACACAGCAGGAACAGAGCCTGGAGTTATGTTTGGATGAAATGCATCGTCTACTCCGAATGATCAGTCTGCTCAAGGCTACTTTTTTAAAATTCAATCTCCGCAGAAAAACAGGCTGATTTCACATCTTCTCAAATGACTTGCATGTTTATGGAGCGATCCAATGCTTGGTTAATGTTTCCTGTGGCTTTCTGGATTCTTGGGCTTGACTCAATGGGTATTTAGTAGAGGGGTTTTAATGTGCTCTTTTTTCTTCTATAGGTCATTACAAGTTATATGATATGTTAGTGTCAAACGAAATGTTTACCAAGTACAGCGATCTTTAGTAAAACTGTTTTGGAGGGCATGGGCATGTGTCTATATCATGCCCCAAAAAAAGTGCCATCATTCATGACCTCAGGAAGCAGCTGTTCACCCAAATTCACCAATCTGCAGTGAGAAGTTTCATTGGCTTTGATAATGTAGACAAGCCTAAACCCTGTCTCTCTCTCTCTTTGAAGCAAGCAAAATATCCCATACTGGCACCTGTTGGTTGAGGATTCACTTAAGCAGTTGACCAAAGCAGATCATACATGACTTTCAAGTCATTCTCAATTATCTCATCTCTCAGCATCGCTTCATCTGCTTCATCACACTATATGATTAGATTGGACACCAGGGTGCCAATAAATCTTCTCATGGACAGTCATTAAAGGCCAGTTCATAAACATAGTCCAGTATGAAGTGTCTAATTTGCACCACTTCCTACAGCAAAAAGCAGGAAAGTCTGAAGGTCGATGCAAGCGTGGGAGCAGTGTGATATCAGAAAAGCAGAAAGATCATTAAAATGTGTCCTTTGGCAGTACTTTCCTGTCCAACTCCTGCAGAGGTGAGAAAACACACAGCCTTGTTTTCAAAGGGACAATTTTCACTTGCAATGTGTGAATCCATATGGACACAGCTGGACATGAAGGATGGAAATGTAACTAAGTTAAGAAACAAACAAGCGCAACTATGGAGGCTAAAGGTTTCCTATTGACTTGTGTTTTGGAGGAGAATATGGTCAAATTCAGGCTCAAGTTCCTTCCTTCCTTCCTTTCTTCCTTCCATCCATCATCCTGTTCTGAGTGTGCTCCTGTCTTCCTTTATTCCCTTTTTTCCCTTTCATTTCATTCCATTAAATGCATTCATCTATACATACATACGTATTCAAACATCCATCTTTACATACAAATATCCAACCTTTTATCCATCTATTACTTTATATCTTCTTTTGTCACTCCTTCTATACTTTTCTTCCATCCACCCATCGATTGAACGAACCAACCAACCATCCATCCATCCATGATAGCTCACTGGTTAAGGCCTTGGGCTTTGGAGCAGAAAGTCATGATTTCAAATTCCAGCATCACCAAACTAAGCTGCTTCTACTGGGCAAATCCAAACATAGAAATGTTCTTGAATTCTTCCTGCTTTCCCTTCCTTCCTCTTTCATTCTTTCCTGCATTGTCTTCCTTCTTCCTTCTATCTTTACTCTTTCTCTCTTTCATTCCATTTTATTTATTAATTTATACATACATATATCCAACCATTCATCCATCTATTTCATCTCTATACTTTTCTTCCTTCTTTTATAAATTATTTTACCTCCTTCCTTCCTTTCTTTCTTCTTTCCTTCCTTCCTTCCCTTACATCGCATTCTAAAAATCCTTTCTCGAGAAGTCTGTATTTTCCTTTTTGATGAACACTGTGTCCCAGTCTTCACATTTCCACAGAAAAGATGTGCAGAAAAGATACTATTTAGACACGAAACAGAATCTAAATTCAAAATAAAGCAGACTCTCGGTTGAGGTCAGGAACGATGTGTTATTTACTGTCTACTGTTACATTAAGCTTTTGTTATGTTAAATGTCTTATACACCAGACTACAGCTGGCAAATAAACCTGACCTTCAACAGCAGTAATAACTCAGATCTTTAAAAGGTTCATGCAATTTATTCAAAGTAAAGATCAAGCAAATATTTAGGTTACTATAAAGAAAGAAAGAAGACACATTCAAATAATATCTCAATCTGAGTAAATTCAAGGAAGGAAGGAAGGAAGGAAGGAAGGAAGAGAAAAGAGATGAAAGAATGAGGATTTGTTAATCGATTTAGTTTTAACTTTCTTACAACATTTTCTAAAGGGCCCAGCAGGGGTATCTTGGTTTGGTGGTGCTTGGATTTGAATTCATGACCTTCTGTTCTGAAGGCAAATGTTTAAACAAGTGAGCTACCACTTCCCTAGGGATGGACAGAAGAAAGAAAGAGAGAAAGAAAGAAAGAAAGAAAGAAAGAAAGAAAGAAAGAAAGAAAGAAAGAAAGGGATGAATGGATGGATAGATGGAGGGATGGATGGATGGATGGATGGATGGATGGATGGATGGATGGATGGATGGATGGATGGATGGATCAAATCCAGTTCTAATGCGAGAAAGAAAGAAAGAAAGAAAGAAAGAAAGAAAGAAAGAAAGAAAGAAAAGGGATGGATGGATGGATGGATGAATGGATAGATGGATGGATGGATCGAATCCAGTTCTAATGCAAGAAAGAAAGAAAGAAAGAAAGAAAGAAAGAAAGAAAGAAAGAAAGAAAGAAAAGGAAGGAAGGAAGGAAGGGATTGAGGAAGAATGGGAGTAAAGGAAGTAAGAAGAGGAAAGGAAGGAAGGAGGACGTAAAGGCGGGGTTATTTATTTTATGCGATTTCTAAATGAGTTCTGCTCAGAACATTTCTTGGGAAAGTCTTCTGTTGGAGGATTTTACATAAAACCTTTAAACATTTTTTAGCCGAGACGAACAAAAAAATTCCATTTCGATGCCAAGTGTAATGTTTATATTCTTCGGGGACGCATTCTGGACTAAATGAGAAAGTATAATGCGCAAAATCCATTATAGTTCTGAAAGCGCACGTATTAAATAACATGCTTATGTTGTTTTGAAAGCTGGAAACGTGTCTTTTTAGATATAAGACCTTCAAAGACCCAGGATGTTGAATGTCGAAACGGCTCCACAGTTACAGAAGTGCAATTCTGCTGACTCATCAGAAATAATATATTTTCCTTAAAAAAAAAAAATTGTAAAAAAAGTTTTTGCTTATGTGTGTGGTTGTGTAACCCAAAGTGCACCAGCAGGCCCGATTCCAATACAAACACGTCCTCACCTTATCTCCAGTCCCTCCAGGAGCCGACGCTCCTGCTCAGGCCAATGTAAATAAGCACACCCGCTTTTAAGCCTGTAAAATCTGCCTCAGCGTTTGAACACAACGTCCAATAAAGCGAGATGCTCCAGTCTGGACAAAAAGACAAATCCACTGATGTAACTGTTTCTCAAAGGCTCCCTCATGTGCAGCTTCATTTGATTGGTTCATTTGAATTTTTGCAGGATATGCATATTTAAATGTGTACTCGTTTCTATAGTTATTGAAAAGAAATTGAACAATTTCTATTTACATGAATTTATACCTTCAAGGACAAGACTTCAGTACAAGGACAAGATTTGAAGAGACTCAAGCGTAAACGTTTCGTACCACTCTGAGGCAAAGCTGTAACACAAAAGTGTCTTCAGGACAGAGGAAAAAAAAACAAAGAGGCTAGAGAAGGAATGGCAGCGGTTAGCTAACGGAAGTGAAAACAGAAAAGAGCGATAAAACGTAACTCAAAACGCGAAGATGATTTTCCTTAATTTCCATGCATTTTATTGTTTTATTCCTTAAATATCTCATTATTTCTCATTATTATTTCATTCAATTTAAATATGCAAATATTCGTCATGTTGATTAAATCGTTTCCATTTATTTCTTGATGTAAAGTATCACTCGTGTACAATATCGATATGGCTGCGACCGTTACGACATATATTCCATTACTCTGTGTGTGTGTGGGGGGTGTGTGTGTGTGTGTGTGTGTGTGTGTTTGCATATCTGGGACTACGCTTTGCGTTAACGTGTCTGCGTGCAAACGAACGCCGGGTTGACACGCGACATGGTTTCCTTTGAGGACAGCTGCAGTTAAACCGCAGTGACTCGTCGACTCTGCTGTTATCAACACGAGTGCAGGAGCGAGAACCCTGAAACCACACACTTTTGCAAAAACAACCCTCATTTGGAAAATCCGGAGACACAAATTGACTCGAAACTTGCAATACACTTCTTCTTCTTCTCTAATTAACATAAGCATTAACGTTAACATCTGTCCTTATAAACCCTGAGGATTATCAATCCTTTTTTTTTTTTTCATATTTAAGGCTTATTTGGAATTCAAAGCCTTTTACAATAAACTTGAGAGAAGCTTAAAAATCTGGATAGTTTTATTTCATTAATCACGAGCCGGGATTGAGGTGAATTTCATTACCATCACAAATGCTTTTAATTATCTGGATTTTACAATTTATTCATTTGAAATATGATGGACTTAAATGGAAATGGATTATCCATGGAGAAGTAATCAAGAGAGAGAGTGTGTGTGGGTGTGTGTGTGTGTGTGTGTGTGTGTGTGTGTGTGTGTGTGTGTGTGTGTGTGTGATCTCACTCTGCTGTTCAGTCTACAGCACAAATGGCATGTATTATATTTTGTTCTCTCTCTTTCTCTCTCTCTTTCTCTCTCTCTCTTTCATTATTGTTTTCAACATGTCAAACAATCCAGAATGTTTTCTATTTTCTATTTTTCAAAGTAGCCACCTTTTGCCTTGATGAACTATTCGCACACTGTTTTCCAATGATCTTGAGAAGGTGTTGAGTGCATGTTTGCTGCTTTTCCTGCGCTCTACGATTCAACTCATCCCAAACCAACTCATCTGGAGGTCCTCTGATGCAGCGTTCCATCACTCTCCTTCTTAAACAAATACCTCTTATATAACCTATCGTTCTTTAGTGTGTTTGGGGTCATTGTTCTGTTGGAAAACAAAATGCTGGTCTAAGTGCAAACCAGATGCGATGGCATGTTCGCTGCAAAATGCTGCGGTAGCCACTCTGGTTAAGTGTGTCCTCAATTTAGACCTAATCACCATCAGTGTCACCAGCAAAGCTCTTCTACACCATCATACCTCCTCCTCCAGGGTTCACAGTGGGAACCACACATTCAGAAACCGACCATTCACCCATTGTACGTCTAACAAAGACACAGCAGTTAGATTTGGATTTTACTGATTTGGATCTATAAAAACAGTTTTTCACTGATCTAATGTCCATTCCTTGTGTTTCCTGGCCCAAGGAATTCTCCTCTGCTTATTGTTCATCTGAAGCTCCATGAACATACGCTTCAGATGGGCTGGAGTGACTTGAGTGGTCTGTTGTAGAGCTCGAACCACAACCCTACCGAACATATTTGGGATGAATGTGAACATTGAACGTTGGTCTACTCACCTCACCTACATCAGTATCTGACTTTACCTGACCTGACCCTTGTGGATGAATGAATCTCGACAAATCTCCGTGAGCACACTAACATCTAGTTAAACATCTTCCCAGAAGAGTGGAGGGTTTTACAACAGGACATTGGAATGAAATAAATGTGGAATGGGATGTTCATACAAATTTACAAACATTTGTCCATATATTGTATATCCAGGATGGATGGATGGATGGATGGATGGATGGAGGGATGGATTCATCCTTTCATAATTCTTGGTTCTTTCTCTGTTGAGCAGCAGTCAAATTAAATGACTTGTACATGATCTCTTTCTTGGACACTGCTGATTCAGTGGTTCTTTCTTCATGTTCACCAGGAAACGAATGTTTCTGCCAAGTTTCCTTATTAGAACAAACTCACAAGACAGATTTTCAGATGTATCCTGCAGCAGTGTAAAGACCTGACAATGCTAGCTCAATGTTGGTTTCTATAAAGACACCACAGGAGGTTCTTGGTGCCTAAGTGAAAAGAAATGAAACAAATTGCCTCCTGGGCTTGTTGTGTCAACAGCTGAGGAATCGTTGCTCATGTTTAACTTCTCTCAATAATTATTACTTGATTAATTAAGTTTGGGAAGCAAACTTTTTTTAATTGCAATTATTTTTAAAGACTGATTTATTGATTGATTTCTTATTGCAATTCTGGATTATAGTCAGATACGAATATTGATCTAATTCTGACAAATCTGATTTTAATTCGAATTCTGATTTTAATTCTAACTCTCATTGAAATTAATAGAAATGAATTCCTGGGGAGGTGGTAAATCTGTGGTTAAAGCTCTGGGCTACTGATCGGAAGGCCAGGGGTTCCACCCCCAGTTTCTCCAAGCTGCCACTCATGGGGCCCTTGAGCAAGGCCCCTTAACCCTCTGTGCTCCAGGGGCACTGTATCATGGCTGAACATCAGCTTCCTAACATCGTTGGGATATGTAATTATTGTATGCATTATTTTCATTCCAATTCTGACTATTTGCTTATTCTAATTTTTAGCCAGACTTTGATATTGACTTTGATTTTGATTCTGCCTCCAGCATTGATTTTTTTCGATTCTGGCTATGAAACGGATTTTGAGCCAGGGTTAGTTTTGCAAAAGGGGGAGAAAATGTTCGGTATTTCCGGAAACTTTATTTGTATTATATGCAAAGATAAATATAAACATTACATTTGGCCATAAACTGAAATGCATGCAAACTAACACAAGCAGATTTGTGACTGATTTAATTGTTAGTATAATTTTGTTGCACAATAGTTTACACACATCACAAGGAAGTTTTAAACTTAAATGTATGTAATATTGATGTAATTTATGTAAATAATCGCCAAGATGGACATTTCTTGCAGGATTGATGTAATGACATGTGTTATGTTATGGACGAATGCACAGTGCCTGTAGGGGGCGTAGCCTCAGTAAGCCTGCAGTAAGTGTGCTGTGTGCATGTGATTGATAAATGTGCAGGTAGAAATTCAACTGAATTTGTATTAAATGTGGTTGTTTTTGCCAAAATGATCCGGTAAGATTTTACATCTAAGCTCCCTGCTATAGGCGAACCTGCATTTTTGTAAATTCATTCAATTTGAATTGTTTCCAGGCTTGAAAATTCCCAAAATTCTGCAAACCTACCCAAATTATTTAAATTTTTTTTATTCTGGTTTTGGTTCCAGATCTTTCTTCATTTCTGCTTTTTAATTCCAGCTGATTTGATCCTAAATTAGATAGAGATCTGTTTTTTAATTACACTCTAATTCTGACTGTGTATTTTCTACAGGGGGTTCAGGTAAAGACGGACTACATCCCTCTCCTGCAGTCTCTGGCTTCATTTGGATGGAGGCTCACCTGCGTGCTGCCCACACCCATCGTTAGGACAAACAGGTATTTTTTTAGGTTAATTTTAATGAACTCAGCATGCACGTCCTCTACAAACCTGCCGTACATTTCAAAGTAAAAAAATGTGCATGATTTGCAATCCTTTCCCATTACACTGGAAACGAATTTGTGTTCTGGAGGCGGTGAGTGAAATCCAACGAACCAATCGAGGCACAAACGAAGCAGCAAGCAAATTGAAAAAAAATAAAATAAATTTACAGAAGCACATTCTGATATAGTGTGTGTGTGTGTGTGTATGTGTGTGTGTGTTATGTCTTTGCTATGGCATAACAATAGGTAATCCTTTCTACAGTATAGTACTGTTTTTGTCTCTCTCCTTGCATTTTTTAGAGGTGTGTATGTGTGTGTGCCTCAGTGTGGGAGTCAAAAAAGCAAAAGGTTCACATTCCGCAGCTGCACTTTAAAAATAGAAAACACCCAGTGCAGAAAACGGGGTAATTTTTATAGAAAGCAATAATGTGAGAATCATGTTCTCTCTTTGTCTCTCTCCTTTCCTGAGTTTCTCACTGACTTTTTCACCAGGAAATTTCTAGAAATTCAGATCAATTAGTAACTCAACCCTGAAAAGGTGATATCCAGGTGATGTACGTTGCTAATGATAACTGGACTTATCAAGAAATTATTCTGCTAAAAATCTTTCAAAAAAAATAAAATAAATAGTACCAGATTGCATTGCTTTGAAAACTCATGAATTAGAAGTCACATTGTTGGTCAAATGGAGTCAAGTGACATTTGACTTCAGTATATTAAAGTACACCTCTTTCTGGAAGACGCCAGGGTGCGTTAGAGAACATACCTAAAAAGTGTCATGAAGTTTCAGAACAATAAACATTTGATTTCAAAGAAAGGATCCCACTGAGCACGTTTCAAAACAATGTTAAATAAAATAAGGGTCTAGGATCATTCAAAGCAAGATGCTACCACCAGCATGCTTTAATCCAGAGCTGGTGTTTTCAGGGCAATTTTCTCACAAATGTTAACATTACATATTCTAAATCTCATGTAAAGAATGCTAAACAGATGCAAATGCAGTTGAAAGAGATACATTATACTGCCAGAGGTAAAAGGCAAATGATGTAACATTTTACATTTATGGAATTTAGCAGATGCCATTAATCCAGAGCAACTTCCAATGATCTCACAACTGAGCAGCGATGGGGTTAAAGACCTTGCTCAGGGGCCCAGGAGGGGTAGCTTGGTGTGGCAGGGATTTGCACTCATGACCTTCAGATCAAAAGTCCAATGCCTTAACCACTAAGCTACCTTTATAGTAGGCGTGTAACAAAACCTCTAAATATCCACATATTTCTATCTCTATCTAACAAACGTATTAGGACACCTGATTTTTCCAGCCATATGTGGTTCTTTCCCCAACTATTACCACAGACATGGAGGCACACAATTGTACAGGATGTTTTTGGATGTGGTGGTATGACATTTCCACTTCACTTATACTAGGAGACCCAAACATGTTCCAGCATGACAATGCCCCTGTGTACAAAGCCAGCTCCATGAAGATATGCTTTACATTGGATGAAGTGGAAGATCTTGAGCAGCCAGCTATACATTTCATTCCTATCGTTTAAAGCCTAGATTAGAGCAAAGAAGATCAAAACAAGGTGACGGGCAGCAAAGCATCATGGCTTGGCAAAACTTAAAAGATAGATTGAGAGCTACAGTGAGTGTAATAGTTTGTTCAACGAAGGTCGTTCAAATAGTGAGTTTTTGTGTGGTATTGAGAACACCTGTACTTAATCAGTGGAAGATGAGCCAAAGTGGAAAAGTAAATGTATATATATATATATATATATATATATATATATATATATATATATATAAGATTGGCTTAAAGACTTTCCTAAAGGTCACATTGAGATTCCAAGCTTGTGTAGTCAAGAAGACTTAACCTGCCAACACACATTTATATATTACCTCCAACACATGGAAATTGCCTAGAAATATTTTTCTTTTCTACCATTTATTCATATTTTTTGCTGCCATGCTTCATTATAAAGAATTTAGACTTCAACCTTGACATTTACATGCATCACAACATGACTGATGCACATACATTGAATTCCCTTTTCAATATATAGCGTCCTATCCATATATTTAACAAGTCAAACTGCCGAAGCCCTTCAGATGAAGTTCAAGATTAAACCATAAGTCTAGTTGTTTTGACATGTGGACAGCTCAGGAGCTGCAGCGTGATGGATGGCGAGCTGCCGCGGCGTCTCTTCCTGCCGAACCGCTGGAGAGAGCAAGCGTGGAGCTCAGACCTAGTTACTGGACTTAATCAGGAATTTATATACAATGTGAAATTCTTATTGCATCTTATACACATGATGAAATTAAAATGAAGGGGGGAGGGAGGGTGTCTGAGAAAGAGAAATCTTACTGATTTTGAAAGCTCTGCTCTTAACATCTCATTTCCTGTAGGAAGAATACTTCTGTCCCCATAAGACTGGTCCAATAGTTTATCAATCCAAGACAAGTTTATGAATTGAATCCTTGGAGGAAGGAGGGATCAAGCTGACCTTGATAATGACCTTAGAATTCGGGAAGCAGAAAATTGCATTGAAGGAATTGCTATATATTGCTAAAATATATCTGTGTTGAAGCAGAAAAGAATATTACAAGCTAATTAGCGAGCCGATGTGTTTAAACAAGATTGTACAAATCATCAAGGGAAGAGCTTTGACCACGTTGTGCATGATACAAAGGTCAGGTGTACTTCAGTAGGGAACTGATGCAGGTGATGACACTCCAGAGTAAAGAGGGAAGTTAACAAGGGTGCATTAAGAACCATACTGGACCCATGGTTTGACACCTATACCAGATTTTCCAACAAATGTGTCAAGTTCTAAACTCAAATGAACACTCTACAAGTGTATTTGACAGCAGTAAAGGTTTTTTTTGTCCCACTCTCATTTTTTGGGTTTTTAATAGGTGAATGATGCAACATTGACCAGTCTGTAGCATTTAGCTTTAATAGCAGGAGTGTAACAATGGCGCAACCTTCAAATATCTTCATATCTGTATCTCTTTTTATATTATGTGAACACCTATTTATCCAGCCATATGCGTTTTTTTTTCCAAACCGTTTTCACAAAGTTGAAGGCATAGAATTGTATATAGAACGTCTTTGGATGCAGTAGCAATACATTTTCCTTCCACTTGAACAGGAAGACCCATGTTCTAGCATGATTGCCAGCTCCATGAAGATCTGCTTTACATGTGTTGGAGTGGAAGATCTCCAGCCATAGAACTCCAACGATATTAAACATTTTTTGGAATGGATCTAAACGCTGACTGGACCCCAGGCCTTCTCACCTCACCGACACCATGTACCTGACTTTACTAACACCCTTGTAGCTGAATGAATTTCCACAAGCATCTTCCAAGAAGAATGGGGTTCTTATAAGAGCAAATGGACTAAAAGTGGAATGGGATGTTTGAAAGCACATGCCAAGCTATGGTCAGTCACAAACCTTTGGCTACATGACTGATTAGCTAGCTAGCTAGCTTGGTAGATAGCTAGTTAGCTAGCTAGCTAGCTAGATAGATAGATATTCTTTAAACTGTTAAGAAGATATAGAAGGAAAAAAAAACTGTTTCAAACACCCGACCTTGCTTTGACCATTTTACAACAAATAAACAATAAACAAACCAAACAAAACCATTAAGACTCATAGACATAATTTCAGAATTTAATTGAAGTAACTTTACTTGTAGTTTAGTAGCATATAATTTTTTTTTTCACCACTCTCTCTCTCTCTCTCTCTCTCTCTCTCTCTCTCTCTCTCGCTCTCTCTCTTTCTCTCTCTCTCTCTCTCTCTCTCTCTCTCTTGCGCTCTCTCTCTCACTCTCTATATATAAATATTTATACTGGTGAATGTGAATCAGGTGCAATGATAATGTCACGTATTGCAGTGGCTGATGGAAACTGTAGTCTCGGGTCTTTCAGGCATTACCCTGACAGCTATCTTTAAGATAAGATATAACTTTATGCGTCTCACATTGGGGATATTTTCACAGTGGGGAAATTGTATCTATCTGGAGCAAATCTTTTCATTCTGAAAAACACAATTGATATTCCACTACATCCCTTCTGTATAGCATATAACAAAAATACACACTATATTGTATTTTATATAGAGCAATATTTATGACAGAGCCTCCAAATCTCTTTCCAGTGTTCGGAAGGTTTCTCATGACGGTTAATTAATTTGAAGTTGTTTCTGAAAATATGAATGGAATCGCTAGTCAAACCTCTCCTAAAAGTTAGCATCCCTCGCATGTATCTCAGCTCCACCAAATTCCAGTCGCTACGTTTCAGCGATTCTTTCGGCGTGTGTTTGACACCCCGGATTGTCACCGGAGCAAATTGATGATCGCCGTAACCGTCCCTGGAAGCTTCTCGATGTATACGTGCACCGCACGATCCTCCATCTGTCATAACTCCACCCATGTTCAGCTGATCCCTGAGCACTTCTCCCCCCTCATCATCCAAATGCTGTCAAGCCTTTCTACCATTCCACTGTCTCATCTGATTAATTACGGGCCTATTTTAAACTTTACCGAAAGCCACGACGCAGCACAGGACAATACGGCTAATTAATCAGAGCTGTCCTAGATTCACGAGACGCCCCGCGCTTTGTAGTTGCATACTTATAAATCTCGTTTAGTAATTAGGGACGTTTAATTGTCTGCTTCAAATCGTCGGAAGGTTTGGACACCTTAGAATTGTCTTACTGTCGGGCCACGTTTTCGAATAAATAATCAAGACCTCATTGTTATGCATTGTGTTTCGAAGATTAGACACGCCAGTTCATTATGTTAGAAATTGCTTTCGATGCCTTTTAATTAGGTCTTTAATATGAGTGTAATAATACGGTGTGTGGAGTATGTGCCTGAAAGTTTAGGTAAAAGAGGTGTAGCCTATATGTTTGTCAAGTGATTGAGGGTCTGATATTAACCAAGGCATTATCAAACCTAGGCACCATCTGGACATGTCAGTCTGAATAATGGTGATGCAGCTTATTTTAGTCCCAGGGGTAGAGGTGTGGTCTATGTGACTGTCAATCTTAGCATTGGAGACCTGGTCTAGAATAATTAAGGATAAAATCAAAAGTGGTGCGTTCAGAATTATTCATACCATAGTTTGAAAGACGTGTGGCCAAGAGTGAAAGCACGGTGGTCTAATAGCCAATCAGGTGTGCCATTGAGTGAATGGGGTGTGATCTAAAAATGAAAGAGATGTGCCCAAGACAGAATGGTGTATACTATAGCGTAAAAGAGGTGTGGCCTAGAGTGAAAGAGGTGTGGCCTAATGTGAATGACTTATGGTCTGGAATAAAAGAGGTGTGGCAAAGACAGAACGAGGCATAACAGTGTAGAAAAAAGTGTGACCTAGTGTAAAAGAGGTGTGGTTTATAGTGAAATAGGTGTGGTTTTGAGTGTAAGGGGTGTGGTCTGGAATGAAAGAGGTGTGCCTACGTTAAGAAGTGGGACCTGGAGTAAATGTGTGGCCTTAATTATTAAACCATATCATCACATTACATCAAATAAAAAATAAAAAAATTATATGATATTAGATCTGCTTTTAAATGTCTTTCATAAAAAAACATTGTTGATATTGTACGCTACGACCCCATCTCTTTCATTTTGCCGTCTGTACAAACGTTAAGTTTGCAACATGGACAAAAAGGATTAAAAAAAGGCATACTTTGCCTTCCCGGCCATTCGTTTCCATTCTAATAGGGTGAGATCTTTCTTTCCAAGAGTCCTATTTTCCTCTATTTGATTTTCAAGCAGGAAAGATTAAACATCAGGCATGAAGGGAAAAGCAGCAAAACGGAGGGCAAACGAGGCATTCGGTGTCGATTGCCGTCTCGTGCCACGGATACGAGGCCTATTTGATGTAGGAAAAATCTCATAGGCTCGAACCGTGGGTGAGCATGGCACTGTGTGAAGGTGGAGGATTTTTTTTTTTCCAAGGCTTGACCACATTAGGGACCCTCTAAGTGCTTTACTGCTCAGGGTTATAGCGAGGAAGGCAGGGGGTGAATGAAGAGAGAGAGAGAGAGAGAGAGAGAGAGAGAGAGAGAGAATGGGGGAGGGAGAGGTGGGGAAAAGGGAGTTTGAGGGATATGAAGAATGTTTAGAAAAACAAGTCAGTCTCCTCAGAGGATTCCAAACCTTATTTGAAGTGTGTGTGTGTGTGTGTGTGTGTGTGTGTGTGTGTGTGTGTGTGTGTGTGTGTGTGTGTGTGTAAATATGTGCGCATGTGTGTGTGTGTATGTGTACTCTTGGTCTGCACTGCTCTTGAGGTTTTATATGAGTTTATATGACTTTTATATAAGTTGGGAAACTCAGAGCACAGGGTTCAAACTTACCTCATCTTCAATCAACACCCCCCCCTCCCCCCACACCACCCCAATCCAAACCAACCCAATCCCGATATTACAGAATAAAAGAAAAAGAAAAAAGCGAACATTGCTCGAAGGAAGAGAGTGCGTTTTCCTTGTGCATGCTTTCTACCAGCTTGCTTCCCTTCACATTCGGCTCGTACGGAAACTCCGCATGCTTTGACGCTGACAATCTGAACATACCGCAAGCCGTCGAATGTTTAATAATAGTGCTGAAAAAAATGTCAGTGTACAAATAGTAACCCCTGAGCTTTACTGCATGAGCATCAGAGAAGTCTGATACAACGGTGCGGTGGAATTCTCGACTCTGATTGGTCGTCAGATGTCTGATTTTAGTTTAGTCACAGGTTTATGTTTGATAATGCCTCTGTAATTGTTGATATGGAGAGATTTTCTGTCAGGAGATTTTACGTTTTGGAAGGATTTTCCAGTGTCAGCACCTTCTCACAGTCCGAGGAACTTCCCAAGAGCATCCTGCACCACCACATCACATAACATCCTCATTGTACCGTATCTGTTTCCTCTCTATATATTAATATACTCCTTTATATACTGTATATCAGTATATTTATTATCTTTCATCTATAATAAAAATAGTATTAGTAAGTGATCTATCTATCTATGTCTGTCCGTCTGTATGTCTGTCTGTCTGTCTGTCTGTCTGTCCGTCTGTATGTCTGTCTGTCTGTCTGTCTGTCTGTAATCCAACCATCTATCTATCTGTCTTTCTATGTTACATTCTATAATTGCAAATGTATGCTGTGCATTAGAGGTGGTAGTTTAGTGGTTAAGGGATTGGACTTTGGATCTGAAGATCATGAGTTTATATCCCAGCGTCACCAAGCTGCCACCCCTGAGCAATGGCCTTTAACTCCACAGCTGCTCAGCTGTATATATGAGATAAATGTAAGTCGCTTTGAAATTCTGTAAGACTGTACAAAGGACCACGTATATAGGTGTTATACTGTCCTACACAAGCTGATGTGTTTGTTTTTTGGCAATTACCAAAACAACAGGATGACGACAAGGAAAGTTCACAATTTGAACCCAATCGATCCTAAAACGATCGTTATTATTGACTTCTCACTTCAATGTCGAAAAAACCCAGCATGTACAGTAGCATACACACTTCCTGTTTAAGGCAAAATGCTGCTTGTTGTAACCAATCAGGAAACAAACATACAGCTGTTTATCAGGCCACTGCTGGATACACAGTCGATACACTGTCATTGTGTGCACGAGCGTTTCCGAAAAGATAATCCAATCTGGTTGAAAACACTTGGTCACTTTTTCTGGAACATTAAATCTTTAAACATTTTCCTTTATTGAAGGTGTAGCAGATTAAAAGTAATCAAATGGCATAGAGAGACGGCTGAAAGATAAAGCCCTTCGAAATCTTCTTAACGAGCGTCCGGCCTAAAAACGTTTAAATCGCTGAGCCTTGGCTAATGCCTTTCCCTTTGCTCAATTTTTTTTTCTTACTCTTGTCCTTTTTTTTCTTTTTTCTTTCTTTTTTTCTAAAGCGACGGAAGCGTGTCCACTAAGCAGATCGTGTTCTTCCAGAGACCAACACTGCCCCTCAAGAGGAGACACTCCAAGGTGCTGAGCTTCTCGGTTCATGCTCTTTTGCACACACACACACACACACACACACACACACACACACACAAAGTTTTCTTACCCATCTCCAAAACCTTTCCTCCAAGGAATTCTCACAGTGCAGCCCAAACATTCAGAAAGAAGGCTAATATACACCAGGGTGCAAAAGTAATTAATAACATTTGTTTCAGTGTTAATTAGTTTCAGTTGAATACACAATATATTATAACACTATTGGCTTTGGACTCGTCTAATTCTACAACAGCACCAGGGAGAACGTCTGTACCACTAGACAACAATATGAATTAAATAAATGTAACACTAAGAAATGACCAACACTCACCCCAGAACCTATTGTTGTGTCTCTAGACTCCTTAATTACAGAATAAAACCGTTTAGGGTGTGATATTGAGTTCAGAACGATGTGAGCCTTTTAACACAACAATCTGCCAAATGGCTGATTTATTATCCTGAGTGCCATGTCATACTTTAAGGTTTTTCATCGTTAGATTTACAGTGGCTTCGGAGCGTTTCTCAGATCCGAAATAAAAGTTTCAAAACTACTTGTTTATCCTTCACATCATGGAGACGTAAAAAGCATTTCCCGTTGCTTTGAACCAACTGCGAACCCAAGCATCAGTTCATCGCTTAAGTTCATTCAGTCTCTCAAGCTTTTCGAAAAGTCTTCACTTTTCTATAAACCTTTTTGTAAATGTGTCTTGAATTGATGAATTGTACAAATGAATCTCGAACGCCATCAGATCAACTAATGATCTTACTACTAAAGTAGGTTATGGGCTTCAGTTTTTCTCAGCTGTTTTGGAGCATTTCTCATATCAGAAATAAAATTCTCCAAACGACATGTTCAACCTCCACATCATGTAGTCGCTTGTAGTGTACGTTATAAAATCAATTCTCGTCCCTTTTGAACAAATTGCGATGCTTTGTTACATTTAATCAAATAAAATGTTTATGTCATGTTCATGAAAATATATTATACTGGTTCTCAATTGAATAGTTTTAACTGATAAAACATCTGGGCATCAGTTCATTGCATAAGTGACTGAATGCAAAATAGATAAAGCAGCTGTCAGAATCTGTCAAAATTACTTACCTTCTTCACTTTTCTTTTACAGCTGCTTTGGAGCGTTTCTCAGATCAGAAATGAAATTCTCAAAAACTACTTGTTCAACCTTCACATCATTTAGTCATTTGTGCTCATCATAAGAACATTTCTTGTTGCTTTGATCGAATTGCGAACGCTTTGGTACATTTGTTTAATTGATCGTGTAAAAGTGTCTGCTGTTTCCTACATTGTTTATGTTCATGCTGATCAAAATATATTATACTGTTTTCACCTGAATAGTTTTAACCCCCAAAACATCTCGGCATCAGTTCATTGCATACGTCATTGAATGCAAAAAGTTTGTGTATTGGATCTTGAATTTCACTAATAAACACGAGTGAACGGCGTCAGATCAACCAATGATCAACTGGTTCTATAAAACAGGTCAAAGGTGAATCTTGTGAACCTATTACTGGCAACAGAGCAAAACACAGAAATACAACCAAAAACAGAATTACAGACGCTATTACAGTAAATTAGAAGTCCGTCCGGTCTCTTGCAATCAATATAAACTAAATATGCAACTATATATATATATATATTTTTTTTTTTATATTTTTATATTATATATTATATAATATATATTATTGTATATACAACTAAATTTGTGGCGTTGAAATTCATAGATGCCGTACAGAAGAAATTCAACTTTTCAATCGCTGTAATCCAAACCGTAGCTTACTTTTGAGAAAAGTACAGGTTTTTGCCAGACCTGTTGCTGTTTGTTCAAATAGTTTTTAAGAAATTCTGGTTTGCAAAAATTTAAGATGATTCGAGAAACGCTCCAAAGCAAATGAGGAAAAATTTAAATGGACTAATATGAAGCATCGAGGCAAATTATTGATGAATTTTTGTTATCAAATTACTGCTGTTATTCAAGGAATCGTTACAGCTCTAATTGAAACACATACTTACTTTTGAGTGATGAGGATTTTAAGAAAATAACAGGCTTTCACAAAAAATCTAATGTGTTGTGCTGTTTGTGCAAATTGTTTTGAGAAATGCTCCAAAAGCAAATGAGGAAAAAGTGCAATGTTCTTGTGACAAACATCACAATATCAATATTCGCTTATCTCGAATGTTCTTGTGTAGAATACAGGAAACAGGATACAGTTTTCAACCTTTTCCGATTGAAAGCCTTGGTTTTTTTTCCTAACTGTGACATCTTGTCTTCTAGAAAATCATCTTCAGAAGCCGAAAGAACTCGAGCAAGAACTCGGTAAAAGACACGCTCAAAAACAAGAAGAAGAAGAATGCAGAAAAGGAGCTGGACGATCAGAAGATCCACGATGGTGTGGGGAAGGAGAGTAAAGACAGCACGGAGACTGCAAATGAGAATAACGCTGAAAATGAAGGAGGAGACAATGCCGAGACAGACGGAGAAACGATGGGGAAAGAGCGACCAGATCAGGAAGAACGGCAAGAAAAAACGGAAGAGGTAGAGGCAGAAGTGAGGGGAGAGACGGACGGGAAAACACTGACTAATGGAAAGCAAGAAGAGGCAGGTGATGAGATAGAGACACTCTCGGACGTGAAAAATGGAGAGACGGAAGGTGAAGAAGTGAAGAAATGTGGAGAGGAAAACTACCATCTGCATAATGGCTTGGATGAGCAAGAGTCATCAACCAATGAGGCGCAAGCTAAAAATGAACACGGCACCGACATCGAGCACAACGTTCCGGCCAATCAGGAGTAAGATTTTTGTTTATCCTGTTTCTGAATGTCAAACAAAAACCTTGTCTGTTCTCGAAATCTGCGCTTTGAAGGAGTGAACATGAACACTTTCTCACTGTGTCTGCAATTCGCATCAATATAAGCACTGGATTTTAAGACCACCTGAGGGTGTGAATGATGTATATAAGGAGCTCATGACTGATGATACTTTGTTATTCACTTTGCTCTCGACTTGTTCGAAATTCGGCTAAGCAGCAGATTCATCCAGTGGACCTTATTAACACGAGGAATGGCGGAGGAGGTTTTTTTGTTTTTATTTTGCGAAAGGCAATCTGTTCTGAAGGAGATACCGTCACCTCGTTTTGTTTACAGTCTGAATATGAATGCTGAGTCCAGGATCGGCAACTTTCGAGCCACAGCCGGTGACCAGTTTATCAGGTGGGACACCAGTCCAAAACCAAATATTATAAGTCCAAATATGTCCACTATTTCATTATTACTCATCGAAAAGTAAAAAACCATCGAATGCATGCAGAAGCAATCACAAGCCCCACGGTATCCTATTAGGATAATTTGTATTGTGAAATATGTTATTAAAGACCATTAAAAAACACATAATGAACCATTATGACGCATTACAAACCAACAGAAACCAATTAAAAAATTGACCATACCTTTGCTGATCGTGTTGAACTGGTAAAATCCATTAGAAACTGATCAAGCCATCAAAATGCACCCAAAACCAGTCACTTCCCCCTTTTACATTGTGTTATTTTAGTATTTCCTGCTATTACAAATCATCAGAAACCACCAGGAACTAACAGATACCTGACCAGCCTTACTCTACCCCCATTAATCAATGGAAAGAGATCACCAAAGGACCACATCTGACCAGATATTGCTTAGGGGCCCCTTCGGTGATCCTGTTGAACCGATAAATGGGGTGGAGTAA
The DNA here is from genome assembly GCA_024362625.1 of Silurus asotus. NCBI lineage: Eukaryota > Metazoa > Chordata > Actinopteri > Siluriformes > Siluridae > Silurus > Silurus asotus. The sequence goes on along the minus strand of MU564352.1, from coordinate 2,112,627 downwards.
TCCAATAGAAAACCATAAAGCCATCAAATGCATCAAGCACCGGTTTCTGGTCCCTTGGTTCAAAGCTAGGGCCATTTATATTGCGATGTTTTAGTGTTTTCTGGTGATATGAAGCATTTTAAACCACCAGGAACCAAATAATCGATGAAGAGAGATCACCGAAGGACCATGGTGTTGAACTAATAAGTGAAGGAGAACGCAATAAAAATCCATCAAACACATCCAGTTTCTGGTCCCTCGGTTCAAAACTAGGATGTCATATTTCAGTGATATTTTAGAAACCACCAGGAACCCAAAGAAAGTGGTTACTGTAAAAAGTGCATTTCGAGCAGTAGATATGAGTGTATATGTAAATACGCTGCTGTAAGAGTTGTATCTTGGACCTCTATAGTTGCCCAACCTGATAATAATGGACAACCGTCTTCACGAAAATGCAGATCCACCTGATAAACTGGCACCTCATAATCCCACAATGCACACTGAGCAGAATTTTGAGCTGTCAGCATTAGAGGAACTTTTCGACGCCAGCCTGAAAGAAAGCGTTTTCATATTTAGAGACAATCTACGCTGACTCTGCAATGGCGGTTTCTTTTGTTGTTGTTGTTGTTTTCCTTTCGCTGTCTTTCTGACTCACCGAGGTAATGAATGTCAAAATCCCCCCGATGTCTGCAAAATCTCCAGAAACCAAAATGAACAGCTCTCAGGAGCATGACAGACAAATGAGGTCCTAATCCTCTCTACCACGAAGCAACTACACAAGCGGCGAAACATCCTCTTTTTTTTTTTTTTTCTTTTTTTTTTTTTTTTTTTGTCCCAGGCACCTAAAACTAAATGCCTGTGACCTTTGGAGCATCACAGAACAAGGACGCACCTATTAGCTGAATGTCACGACCGCTCATTTATTTGTAACGAGTGACGGAACCTCGTTCAACTCTCGATCCATAATTCGTTTTTTTTAACGCTAGGGCGGCAGATGTATGCCGTCTCAAAGCGTGAATTTCTGGCCGTGTTAAAGATGTTACGATTTCAGATGAAGAGCTCTTGTCAAGGGTGTTTGAAGTCGGCGCTGTTCTGCGCTCCTGCCAGTCGCAGCTGAGGGGATTAAGATGAAAAAAAAAACAAGGGGAAGTATTTTAGCGATCACATGACGAGCTGAATGGAACTTCCCGGACTAAGGATTAAGCTCGGGAGTCGAAGCGATTTTCCACAGAGAATCACCAGTGACGCTAACGATTAGCACAAGACTTAATCTGCGCTTGGGAAAGTGGCCAAGCTAGTGCTTTTAATGCTAGTTCATTTCTTATGGCGAGGGAAACAGGATAACACATAAACGCGTGTAGATTGCGACTTCACATGCAGTCATTTATCCTGGCTCCTTGTTTTCTTGCGGTCCGGCGTCCCTCGACACATTTCGCTTCGGTTCTTTCGAGATGTAACGCGTTTTTTTTTCACAATTCGGAAAAGGATGAGAAGTGATACGAGGTGTAGCATATACATAAAAAAGAACCACACTGTCTTATCGTATCATTGCAGGGTTCGTGTAATACCGCAGTTATACTATACATTATATAGGCAAAAGTTTGTGGACAACTGACCGAAAGATTTGAATGTAATTCTGGACCACATTTCTTCTCCATTCACTGTTATGATAACCTCCACTCTTCTGGGAAGATGTTCCACTAGATTTTGTGGAGAATTGTGCCCATTCAGGTACTGATATAGGTGAGGTGATGAGGCCTGGGGTGCAGTCAGCGTTCACATTCATCCCAAAGGTGTTCAATATGGTTTAGAGCTTTCACTCCAACCCGTGTAAAGTAGATCTACATGGAGCTTGCTTTAGGGTCTTGTTATGCTGGAACTAGTTTGGGTCTTCTAGTACAAGTGAAGTTTATTTTCAGCAACCACAGATATCTAATACAATTGTGTCCTCAAAAAACTCAGGTCAGGTGTCCTGAAACTTTTGTCCATTTAGTATATTTTAATTGACTTTAAGGAATTAAAGTCTCAAACTCAAACCATAAAAAAACAAATTTGAAGTAAGTTTTAATAACTTAAAAAATAAACAAGAATTTTTGAAGAAAAAAAAATTCTAATAATTGTGTATAATTTTTACACTGGTTTCATAAATCATCTACACTAAATATAGCTCAAATGTGCCTTATACAGAGATGGACAGTTTTCTCACCCAGATTTAGCATTTTGTATTCACAGTGGATCAATAAACTCAACAACCAGAAAAAGAATCTAAACTACATCAGATCAATTTTTCTTAAAACAACCCTTTTTATTTAGCATGTAGCTCAGCTGAAATATATTCGCTCTACGTATGTGCTGTAAACTGTAATCCGCACTACTTGCTTTGAATCCCAGCGCATGCTGCACTACACGCTTTAGCTGGTTCGAAGAAACAGTATTTTGCTAGTCGGCTAAATTAGCATGTCAGCGTAACATGTGACATTTTTTTTTAATTGTTGCAAATTTGTACTCACTTATAACTCAAATTATACTTCACCTCAGACACACGGAGAGAAGAATTAAGATGCTAGCAAGACTGAAAACGAAGTATTTTCCACATGACCTGAGAAATAAACACCACTTGCTGACATTTCACCGAACATTTTTACAATAATCCTATACATTTCGCAGTTATATTCAACTTAGTCTTAAATGCACTAAACTACCTAGCGAACTCATAAATAAAGTTATGTTCTGCTCGCTGCCACTATTTATTTGCCTTCCAGGCATTGAAAACCCTGGCGTTTGCCTTTGTGTTTAGTTTAATGAATTTATGATTTGTCCATCCCTGTTTTTTATTAGAATATTTTGGACAATTAAAAAAAAATTTGCATTTAAAAAATAATAAGAAAATATAAACCCCCCCCAGTAACTACCACGAGGCCTTTTTTCTTTTTCCTTGTTTTTCCATTTAGCAAATTTTATTCATTTTATCTTTGACCAACAAAAAAAGGAAAACCTTTGAGTTTTGATACATTCCGTATAAACCTGATTAAAGCAGAGCCTCTCTGTTCGTGTGAAGGTTTCCTCGGTTAAACCGATGCTAAGTGACCTTTTTCTGTCTTGTGATGGAGCTCAGTGTTACGTGTTTTTTTAAATCATGGTTACGTGTTGCCGTTTTTGTCTCTCATGCCGTTTTTTAATTACTACAAAAACAAGTAGAAGAAAAAACTCTGTACTTATCATGGCTCATCCCGAGCACTTTTTAATCCTGTACTGATAATTGTTACGTTCTCCTGACAGGTGTTAAATGTACTCAGTGTTCTGGCGTTGTCTCGTGCGTAATTCAGGCTGTCTGTCATACGCTTTTGTCTGTGGTGCTGAGATAAGATTCGTAAATGACGATTAGCAGTCAGGTCTAGAGTGCTCTCTGTGACTACCTGAAAGGGCCTTAACCAAAATCCGCCGTGGCTACGTAGATTCCTGACGTCGAAAGGGGACGAAATCGCGTTTAGACGAGGAATGCTTTGTGTCTGCTCCGTTGTGTTTAACATACACATCTACCACCTTCAGAGTTTTCTCATTTGTTATGCGTACATGAACACAGTCGCGACCTCGCCGACTTTCCGTAAAAGGCGCATTTCCATCTGGTCGATTCCTCCTCCCGCAAACGAGCCAGAGAGAAAAAAAAACAAAAAGAAAACAAGCGTAGGAGACGAAGCCTAGTGACATTTACCCCTCGCTGCGGCTAATGGACTACTCGACCCCCTTCTGGAATGTTCTTGCCCCTCATGGACAGAGCTAATATGCACTTTGCTCGTTTTTACGCAACCTTTTCATGTGTCAAAAACTGCAGCGGTGCAGAGAGAGGTCATTACGCATAATAACTCGTGGTTCCTTCACTCCATTTCCTGTTTCCTTTGTTTCCTGGTGTGCTAAAAAAAAAAAAAAAAAAAAATAGGGACCCAGGCAAAGGGCCATGTTACTTTTCTGGCTTCTGTATGAAATAATAAAAAAATAATTATGCTATTCTTTAAAAAAAAATGCATTATTTTGTATTTTTTTTGTTGTTGTTGTTCATTGCAGCCAGTTGTATAGCATTATCTCCACAAGAGCAGCCTGTAAGTAATTGGACATGATCGCTTTTATGCTGTTGTTGTTTCCGGGACACTGGATTTGTACAATAAAAAATAATGACCATGAGATTAACGTGCAGACAGTCGGCTTTAATTACAAGGGTATTTATATCTATATGATGAGGTAAGATGTGGGTGTTTATTCAGCTTCTTTCACATCCAAGACAGAGAGATAAAGATTTTTTTTTTTAAGTGTGAATTTCCAAGTATTTACAGTCTGCATTGTATTTTCATGTCCTCTGTACAATTTGTATATTATAAATATGATTTATTTTGGTTTTGGCGTTTGAGTAATTCTAACATAAATATTCTAAATATGCTTATTGTACCCTGTGGTTTGTGTATTTATTTATTATGGTTTAGAAATGTTGCCTTCTGGAAGTTGGTAAGTAAACTAAACTAGCTAAAGCTGAAGGAATTATTCACTTATTCGGTTATTTCAGATACAAATTCGCATTTGTACCTTCATCTTTATCTTCATCTTTAGTTCTTGAACGCAAGTACATTCCTCACTTTATTAAAACAGTAAAATGAGACTATTTGTGAAATGAGATGTTTAAAAAGCACTACTAATGCTAAGCTCAGGTGTCCACAAACTTTTGCTAGCAAGAGAACAATTCACAAGCTAGTTTGGGACACCTGTGTATTACCCATAATGCACTGCCAGGTAATAGTGTTAATAGTGTTAAGAAAAGTTGATAACAAATTTAAACAAAACATCAGCTTAAGTTGACGGAAACATTGCTAACACTCATCAAATGTGCTTGATGAGGTTTAGCTGAAAGCAGTGATCAAAGAAAAGCGATGAGTCATGCTAGCTGTGATCGTTGCTAGTCACATTTTTTCATTGTCGTGTGTGAAACTTCTTAAGGCTGCTCATGTCAGGGGTTTGCCACAGAGGATCATCCGTCTCCAAATCACTCTGTCCTCTACATCTGCCTTTTCTAAAACAAACACCTGCCTGTCTTCTCTTACCACATCCATAAACCTCCTTCTTGTTCTTCCTCTTTTCCTCCATCCTCAGCATTCTTCTACTGCTGTACACCATCTCAATCGCAGCATCCTCAACTCCAGCTCCGCCTCCTGTCTATTGTTAATGCCCAGCTAACAAAGCTTTTGAATCTTCACCAAAACCTGCTTTTTTCATGTTCATAGCATTAGGGAATTATAAACAAGTATTTTTCAGTCATGACCAAAATTTGATTCGCTCTCATATAACAAATCAATTGATTGAGTCAGTCATAGACAAAATCTGCTTGTGCATTGCTCATATATATAAATACACAGTGGAACTTTGATATTCACGACCTTGACACTTGCGACCTCAACAGTTCGTGACTTTTTATTTGGAACCGGACTGAGAGTAACTCACTAATCATCTGATAGTTCATGAGAAGCCACTAATGATGCTAAGCCAAAAGAATCAACCCAAATCACTAACTGCTGAACACTGTCTCAAAGGACACCTCGTAATGAGGTTGTGTTCTAATCGCCTCGAGTAGCACTCTCCACCTGCACACATTAAGCCTCTATGTTCTCTTCAAAGCTCAGTCAGTTTTAACCACGATCAGTTTGTTAAGACTCCGAGTACAGCCGAGTGAAAGCGTTCCAGCAGACATGGGAATCTCAAAGGGGACGTGAGTCTATAAGCTCGATCACGCCAGGTGCACTAACCACACCGGCCACAAGCAATCAATGCTGCATCCATTACCGAAACGAGTCTAATGATGCTTCGGTTACTCCGAGGTTCTAAATAATGTATACAACACGGTCAGTTCATCACGGACGAGCTGAGGAACATGACCGTGCTCCGGGATATGTGGCATTATTTAACCTTCATTTACATAGTTTGTGGGAAATTTTAATTTAGATCCAAATTTTATATTTTAACTAGCCAAAGCTTGAAAAATCTCACCAAATGTACACTTTATATACAGAAATTATTGAGACACCTGATTTTCCAGCCATATGTGGTTATTTCTCAAACAGTTATCACAAAGTTCAAGACATACAATTACATCGGACGTCTTTTATTTTCCCTTTACTTGTGCACAAAGCCAGCACTGAAGATCTGCTCTACATGGGTTGGATGTATGTGGAACATTTACATTTACATTTGCGGCATTCAGCAGATGCCCTTATCCAGAGCGACGTACAAAAGTGCTCTAAGTCTCCAGCAATGAATAAATCTACACTGGTACACAAGATTACAAACTTCATATAAATATAACTCTTGATTTCTACAAGGCAAACTTGGAAAGTGCTCATTTAAGTGTTTCAGGAAGAGGTAGGTCTTCTAACATCGCTTGAAGATAGTCAGGGACTCCGCTGTACAGACATCTAGCAGAAGTTTATTCCACCACCTCGGTGCCAGAACAAAGAAGAGCTTTGGAGTATACTTACCTCTCATTCTGAGAGAAGGTGGTACCAGTGGAGCAGTGCTGGAGGATCTCAGACAGCGTGGTGCAGTGCAGTGTGATGAGGTCTCTGAGGTAAGATAGTGCTGGTCCATTTTTGGCCTTGTAGGCAAACATCAGTGTTTTGAATCTGATACGTGCAGCTACTGGAAGCCAGTGAAAGGAGCGCAGCAGTGTGGTGGTGTGGGAGAACTTGGGCAGATTGAACACACATCGTGCAGCTGTGTTTTGGATCATTTGCAGTGGACGAATAGCGTTCAGGGGAAGACCTGCCAGCAGAGACTTGCAGCAGTCCAGACTTGAAATGACCAGACAAGCACATGGTCAGCCTGTGTGGAAGATCTTCTGATATAGAGCTCCAACCCCATTGAACACCTTTGGGATGAGTGTTAATGTGCTGCCTGCACCCCAGACCTCCCCACCTTCTCACCTACATCACTACCTGACTTTACTCACACACTTAAGGCTGAATCGCACAGAAACCTCCAAATAAATGTTGAATGTGATGTTCAAAAATCACATAGGAATCATATCACATGTCCAGAGTACAATTCATAGCAATTTTCACAAAATGTCAAGAAAAGTCAAAAGTTTGCTAGTGACAGTTTGATTCCAGAAGAAACCTGTGGTTTGGGACACTAAATACCATTAAGAGAAATAACTTATCATTAGCTTTGCTAATTGTACTTTTGCTAATGCTCATGAAACATGTCTTAGATTAGGGGTTTAACTGAGAGCAGTGATTAATAGAAACCCTGAGTCATGCTAGACTTTAGCTTTTCTTTGTCGAGGGTGAAAATTATTACCTTTTTTCTAGAAACTCTTATTTCTGAGTACAGGATGGTAAATTCTAGCTTTGGAAGCTAGTAATTAGCATGTTTAAATGTGGGATGAAAACAGAACTGCTCTTGTTCTGATTGAAAGTTATGATTATAATAATAAATCCGAGAATTTTATTTAGAAAAGAAATCACTCAAAAATCTAAAGATAAAGCGTTTGAATCCCTCAATCTCTAGAAGGTCATAGTGCCCCCTAGTGGTCAGTTATCTTCAGTGCACTACACAGTGATAAGTATTGATTTATTGTTGTTTGGTTGTTGTTGTATTTTTGTTAAAAAAACAATTTTTAAATATACACTTACAGGAACAGGTCTGGCTCGGATGTCTGTTTTCTACCGCGCTTTTTTAAATAACATAATCGGATAATTCAGTTAGAACAAAGCATCCCGGTTTATTTTTAGACATCCTTCAGGCCGGTGTGTTGTATAATTTTATTATGTTGTACTTCAATACCTTGAGTATTTGTAAATGCAGTTTATGACCTGTTAGGGGACTGTGGTACGTTTATAAACAGGGCTTATTAGAGGAAATAATGGTATTTATGTTGACTTTGGTTTTAACATTGAATACAGATTAGCGTCAGTCTTTTAAATCTGATCAGAGAAAAAGGTCACAGAAAAAGGATGCAGGAAAGGAATATCCAGGGTGTGAATTACAAGCAGGTTTCAGACGGGTTGACTAGCATTAAAAAATCCAAACAATGGTTTCGGGTATCTGAAATATGACTTTAAATATAGAAAAAAACATTTTTAATATGTTTAAATGAGAAAGGTAGCTAACATGTTTAGCCGGGAAATGTATCCGAGTTTCCTCTCCCATATTAAAGGATTATTTTTTCTTACATTACATGAGAAAAAAGGTTTGTGAATACCTGAGCATAAGATCATCTAAGAAGATGTTCCTCTAGATTTTGTATGAGACTCATTCAGCCACAAGGGTGTTAGTAAAGTCAGGTACTGAGGTGGCATGAAGAGGTCTGGGGGGGTGCAGTCAACGTTCATCCCGAAGGTGTTCAATAGGGTTGAGGTCAAAGTTCTATAGAAGGAGAGCATATCTTCATGGAGAGGGGTATTGGTTTGGAAGGCATCTTATACAATTTTGTGCCTCCGGCTTTGCGGTAACAATTTGGGAAAGAACCACATATGCCAGGTGTCTTAATACTTTTGTCCATATAGTGTCTGTTATTTACTTTAGTTGTGTATAATGTTGACTGAATATATCTAATTATCTCTACCAAGTTCTCTATAATCTAAAGCTTAAATAGATCTTAATGCTAGCGGTATTTAAAAGGGGAAAAACCGCCATAGCTGCGTATAAACATCAATTTAGCTATGCTAGATTTAGCCAAGTTAGCTAACTGTTCATCTCGCTAATTCAGTACGTAAGTAAAAAATGAACACCAGGGCGCAGGGGTGAAGCAAAATTACTGTCCCAAAGTTGACTATTTTCCAAAAAAAAATTTCCGAAGACAATTATTCCTCTTTGACCTAATCAATATGCTAATTAGTACAATTTCTATTTATTACAAAAAGACATTCATGTATTTTTCATTAATCTGTAGTAGTTTTTATGTTTTGTTAATATAGTAGCTGTCGTTTCTTTACCACTCTCTACTTTTATTAATTCAGTACCAGTATGGAAGATCTTGGATGAATGTGAACACTGACTAGATTTCAGACCTCCTCGCATCACCTTTGTCTGAATGAGCAGAAATCTCCACAAACGCACTCCAAAATCTAGTGAAAACATCTTCTCTGAAGAGTGGAGCTTATTCAAAAACGTTATGTTTAAAGATGTATGTTCAAAAAGCATATACAAACCGTATACCCAGGTGCATGAAGGTCCAGCAACTTCCATATTGTGTTTTTACACAAGTACAGGAGTGGTTTATTTTACCCTCCACTGCTATTAATGTAATATATCAGCGTTAATTGGTTAGCGTTAATGTGCACCTAAAAGATGAAGGTGACATTCTTCACATTTATCTTCCCATTTTCTTAAAGCATTAATTTGCCATTGTTTGCTTTTGACGCTTCAGTTTTAGAAAAGAAAATGAAAAACCCCACACCGAGTTTGTGTGATGTTGACTCCCTGATCCATAAATCAACAGAAGCAGTGTGTAAGATAAGGACAGCGATATTGAAGTGTGTTTTCAATCACAAGCAAAAGAAAAGCTCTTTTTTTTTTTCCATGTCTCTGTATCAACTCGCAAGGGCCGGAATGTTAATGTGAACGCTCATTAAACAACTTTCAATTCTAGAGGGGGGAAAGAATAAATGAAAACTGATGTATATTTAATTTGGGAGTTTTCTGTTTAACATTAGAGGTGGCTTTGTTTCATTTTCGAGCAATACAGTTTTTAACTGTTAATATATCGTATAATCCAATCTAATATTTTTTAGCCATGCTGGCTGTAGTTTAGCGAGGATTGGACTTTGGAGCTGAAGGTTGTGAGTTTAAATCCCATCCATTACAAGCTGCCACTCCTGGGCACCTGAGCAAGGCCCTTAACACCATATCTGCTTAGTTGTTTGAATGAAATAAGGACATCTGCTAAAGGCCATAAATTGAATGCTGTGATGTAAATAATAGCGTAGGTGTAAGTGACTTGTGCAAACATTAATGCAAACATTAGTGATTAGCCAATTAGTGATCAAATGCTGGCCACGCCCACTAGAGTTTGCATCAGTTGAGGATGAGTGGAGCAGTGTTAGAGGATGGGGGGATGAGTGAAGGATTAGTAAAGGATGGAGGGATGAGTGAAGAAGCAGTAGAGGATTTAGGGATGATCTATCTATCTATCTATCTATCTATCTATCTATCTATCTATGTAAATAGAGAAGTGGTAGAGGATGGAGGGATGAGTGGAGCAGTGGTAGAGGATAGAGGGATGAGTGAAGGATTAGTAAAGGATGGAGGGATGAGTGAAAAAGCATTAGAGAATGGAGGGATGAACAGAGAAGAGGTAGAGGATGAAAGGATGAGCAGAGCAGTGGTAGAGGATGGAGGGATGAGTGGAGCAGTGGTGGAGGATGGAGGGATGAGTGGAGCAGTGCTGAAGGATGGAGGGATGAGTGCAGCAGTGGTGGAGGATGGAGGGATGAGTGGAGCAGTGGTGGAGGATGGAGGGATGAGTGGAGCAGTGGTGGAGGATGGAGGGATGTATAAAGGAGATCATGTTTTTCTATTTCTGAATGTTTCAGAAGTCAATAATTTTCGCTTAATTGAGAATACAAGAGTTACTTTGGAGCGAAAGATACGATTTAATGTTTACATCAAATCAACTAATTCTGATTCATTATTACTGGAGATCGTCGGATTGTTGTCGATGTGTCAGATGTGTTGTCAATGTCAAAGAGCATTTTGAAATGTATGAGAATAATGAGAATTGTTGCTCTGCTCATCATTTTATCACCTTTCAATGAGTTTAGACATTGGATATGAATTTTTTTCCAATTTTACTCTGATCCGATCTCACTACTGGTTATTGGTGCAGCAGTGGAAGCGCACGTTGTTGAGGGACGAGTCGTCCAGAGCGCCCTGGTACAGCTCCATCTTGGTCTGGATGCCGCAGATGCCCCCGTTATGACAGACGTCACTCCAGTCTCCGTACTCGCCCCAGGACATGCCGCGACCCTCCACCATCGGGTTGCTGCTGCAGCGAAAACGGATGTTGTTGGCGGTCGTGTCGTCGCCAAAGATGCCCAGGTGTGGCTCGACACGGAGCTGGAAGGAGCTCAAGGTACCAGTGGGGCACCACTGAGGGTCTGTCCACTCACCAAAACTGAGGAGGAAGAAGAGGTTCGTTACAGCAGCAACAACAACATGTAGTAAATTTGTTTGCTAGATTTAATTCTAGTGGGTTTGTTCATGATTGAGTCAGTCTCCATTTATTTGGCAGACGCAAAAGACCAAATGCGAGATAAGGGCCTTGCTCAAGGGCCCAGCAGTGAGTGTGTAATGGTGGTGTTGGGGTTTTAAACTCACAACCACGCTACCATTTCTCTGGTGGATGTGGTAGCTCAGCTGATTAATTTTTGCACTTCTGATCGAAAGGTCATTGGTTCAAATCCCAGCACCTTCAAGCTGCCACAGCCGGGCCCTTAAACAAGGCCCTTATCGCCTAATATCTCAGCTGTATGTAAGAAAAATTGACAGTAATTTGCACTGGATAAATCAGTCAACGACAGACTCAAATACAAGCCCTTTTTTTATAAGATGTATCCAGTGTATTATTTTGTCCAATAATCGAACCCCAATGCTTCTTTCCAACATCTGGTTAACTGCTGCATGTTGTGAACGTGCTGCATTCGTGCATTAAGGATGATTAATTATCAGGCTAAATGCAAATGAATCTTCTTAATGAATAAAAGGCACAGCAGGGACAATTACATATATTCTGAATGTTTGATTAAACATTGAAACATTCGAAATTTCATTCATTTGGGGACGAAATATTTCGGTTCTTATTAGTGAATTAGATCAAATGCGTTCCCTGGAAGATTTTCGTCACGACTCTGTACCATGGCTGATGGTGAATCCTGCAAGGGAGCAGACTTAAGTTTGGCTCATGTTTTATACATGACAGGAAGTCACACTGTGTCCTAAACCACATCACTGAGTCTGGAAACTGTCACTGAAGAACAGGATGTGGTTCGATGTGGATAGAAAAGAAACGGGGGAGTTTTTTACAGCTTTCATGATACGATCCAATAAACAAACACTGAACATGTCTCAGCTACTGCAACATCATTCGGACCAAAAAGAAACGTGAATTGGATTTCTCATTATAGATCCTTTAAAAAATATAATAAATTTCAATTGCCTGAGAAAACGAGGATATATTTTACTTTCCCACACTGGAATCCGAGAGGAACCTCATAAACAATCATTTACATGCATTTTGTCTTTGGGAGATGGAATGCTGACCTGGAACCAGTTTCGTGAGCAGTTTCTATGAAACACAGATCCAGTTTCACAATAACGATTGATACTTCCTCCAAATTGCCAGTTATAAACCAAGGTGGCCGGTGTACATTAAACCCTGATTTCATCCAAAAATTTAATTTTCAGATCTATAGAATTCACCACAATTTCATGGGTAGTTACTGCTCCGGTATCTGTTACAGAAAAACTGCTGTCCAACCTAACAGAATCCCAGTGAGACACAAGTCTAAAATCCCAACAACAGTGTCTACTTAATCATGCAGACTACATCTAATCAATGCTGAGTCCATTACTGGCCATCTCTAATGATCTTTCAATTACCCATAGAGATCGGACCTTTACCCTCTTACTTCATGGTCACACTTTATGGTCTTGTTTGTAATTATTGCACTGGGGTGAATGGGGTGGGACACTACAGTATTAAACATTACACCAGAGCCAGCGGTGGAAAGTAACGGATTACATTTAGTCGCGTTGCTGTAATTATGTTGGGTTTTTTTTGTACTTCTACTTTTTAAAGTCTGCTTTAATTTAAGTATATTTTGTCCGTAAGTAGATTTGAAATCATATCTGTTACTGACTAAGAAAATAGATGAAAAAAGAAGTCAAGGGAAAAGAAAATTGCAGGGCGGAAACTGCACTGATTGATTGATGGGCGGAGAACAAACATGCCGTCGAATCGAAAGTTGTTCAATGCGTGCGCTCGCTGTCTGAATTCTGAATTTTGCGATTTCTCTCATCATCATAAACGACATTATAACAGGATTTGTATGTTTTTTTGCTGTGAAAGTCTAAACTCATATTAAACTCATGGACTGTAGTATTTTTTTACTTAATTGTAATTTTTTTATTTATTTTTTTTTAAAGTAACTGTAAATATTTATTTTAAAATGTTAACGTTTTACTTTTACTCGAGTAGATTTTTTAAGTAAAAATTTCATTAAAGTAACAAGTATTATTTGAGTCGAATATTTTCCACCTCTCTAGAATTCTCACTTCTTTTGCAACAGAAACTCTGACATTTGCAAATCAGGGGTTTATATTAATGTCGTGGATTTAATACGTTTTTAAAGCGACGGCTTACACAAGGATGTGTTTTTCCGATGCTGAGTGCAATCGCTGATATGGTGAGGGGACGTTTATTAAGCATTTTTATGCATCCACTGGAAATCTGACACAAAACATTTGTAATATAACAAACTGTCTTTTTTTTTTTTTTTTGGTTTGCTTCAGTTAGGTTTAAAAAAGAAATGCATCTGGAAAGGAAACAACAGTTTATAGATAAGGAATTAGTTTTACTGTTCCATAGCATTAAATATACTGTAACTATAAACAGATAAAAAGCACAAGTCGTTTTGTAGTTTTAAAAAAATGAAAGAATTCGTTAAATGCCTTATTTTATTCCCTCTCAAATAGAAACTTGCCAATCCTGAAAAACACCCAGTCGTCTAGACGCTGTAGAAGTGGGACAGCGTCTGTGATTCTTTTGTCTTTTTGAAGTCAACAGCTAAGTGAGTCATCCTCATTTCACTATTTCAGCTGGTTTAAAAACAATACGCTCAAAATAAAATATAAAAATTGTATAATATAAGGCTTTTGCATTTCCTGATTAAATTACGGCATATGATTTGCCGTATATGGCATGGATATACGGCTTTTTCGTAATTACAATGTGAGAAGTCGCAATAACAGAGGAAGTGAGAAAAATCTCAAAAGTAGGCCAGGATCCTGAGGGTTCAATAATTTATAGAAAAAGTCACTTTATCATGAAATTTGACAGCACTCCTGGATATGTGGAGCACCGTGGCATCATTAGTTCGGCTCCTAAAATCACCTGGAACTTGCCTCGAAGACCATCATTCTTTTGTCTACAGTAAATAATAACCCTGTAAAGTCTCGAGTCGTAATTCAGTTATTAATCTTCAAGCCAATTATTCAGAAGCTGAATTGAAAGTAATGGCAAAGGTGAGAAATGGAGGCCTGGACTTGGGTTCGACTCCTGGGAGTTTAACGGGTTAAATAATAAATAGTGTTGTTGGTTTGCTGCCACATAACAAAAAAATGCCATTTGACAAACACACAGATGGTTTTCTGGTGTCCCAAACCTGAAATAACATTCTGGATCATCTGGTTCTTATATGCGAGGAATAATGCTGCATTCTTTGGAATTCAAACCTCTGATGGGTAAATAAATGTAGAAAGTCTGTAAATGTTCAGTCCGTATTTGCAGTTATAAAAACCTCCACTCTTCTGGGAAGATGTTCCACAAGATGTGCTCTTGAAAATTTGTGGAGATCCATTTAGGATGTTAGTAAAAGTCAGGTAGTGATGAAGGAGAGGAGGCCTGAGGTGCAGTCAGCGTTCACACTCATCCCAAAGGTGTTCAATATGGTTGGAGCTTTATAGAGATCTTCGACATACATCCAACCCATGTGAGCATATCTTCATGGAGCTGGTTTTATGTGCTGGGGCATATTCATGCTGGAACAGGTTTGGGTCTCCTAGTTAAAGTTAATGGAAAATTTGATGCTGCAGTATCTAAAGGTAAAATTGTCTGCCTCGATCTTTGGGGTAACAGTTTGTTGAAGAATCTCATATGGCTGGAAAAGTCAGATGTCCCAAAATTTGTGTCCAAATAGTGTACTTTTGATGAAAACACAGACTCGTTATTTGGAGAAATCTATAACACTGCACATACAGCTCACTGTCTTAAAACATGAGAGTTTTTCATAACACTGACTTCCTTAAAATACTGACCTCAAACCATAATTTTACTTAATATTTACCTCAACAAAATATTATAATTATGATTATAATTATAATGATTGTGATATCTTAGATTTTTGTAGTTTTCTATTAAACATTTTAAATATTTATCGAGGTTTTAAAGGAACTCACTGTCCAGTATGGGACTCCACACTGTAGACGAAGCGACGGTCATTATTCTGGACGCAGAAGAGACGGATTCCGTTGAGAGCCGTGTCATCATTTCCATACTGGTTAGGCTCGACCTGTATAGAGGATCTTCTTAGCAAACACAGATATGCACTACAGATGGATTAGTAGACATTCATTCTGATGATCACATTGATGAAATGGACAAAATGGTTACCCTCAGGCTGAATCCCGTGGCATAGAAGTTTACAGGACACATCTCGGACCACATCCAGATCCCGAATTTCTCTCCATTGGGCACTGTAAGGATGGAGGTATAATTTCGGGACGCGAAATTCACCCCGGCACGAATGACACGAGGCTGATCGTCGACCTCGACCTCGGTGGATGAGGCCAGAGTCAGCAAGCAGAGAAGGGAAATGTAAATGAAAGCCATGGAGACGGTTTCATGAACACGTCTGCTTTCAGGACATGATGGGTTTTTATTAGTAGCGCTCACGTAACTAGAACGGCTTATCACGGGTTAATCATTTATTACACATGGGCTTGGGAAGACGCAGCTGCCACAGGACGATGTTTGACTTTTACATACGCTAACTTACGGGTCCTTTGGATTTTTTGCCGCTCTTGCATCATCTTCTGCACAAAAACCATGTTTAATATATTTACATTTTCAGTTAACAGATTCAATGCTATAAAATTACAAATTAATGTGCACAATAACTGTGGCTTTTTTACATTCAGATTAAAAAGTCGTTCTATCTATATTTGTTTAACTGTGCTGCCCTTCAACTGTACTTTCATGAAGCATAATTTCGATTCCTATACAGTGTAAACATTTAGACATTTGAGGGGCAATTAAATATTATTTTTCCTTATTTAACACCATTCTGTGTGTTTTTTTTCCTATTTGATTTCTTTATTATCTGCAGGATGAATAGTGATTAGACTAAAACATAAAAACAGCAGGTGTTCAAACACCTTTCCGAGGCAGTGTACACGGTATTATCTTGGTGTGGGGAGGGGGTGTGGGTGGAATGAGACACAGGAGAGAAGTTCTTGAATAACCTATATTTTAGCATTTTTACTTGAATTACCTCATCAAAAAAGGGTAATAGTAGTTCTGAAGTAAATTGACATTATTGTTATTATTAATTCTACAACCCCAATTACAAGAAAGTTAAGACACTGTGTGAAATTTTAATAAAAACAGAATGCAATGATTTGCAAATCTGATAAAAGCATATTCTATTTACAATAGAACAAAAAAAAAAACATCAAATATTCAAACTGAGGAAATGTACCATTTTAAGGATTATAAAGGTTAATTGCACAGTTTGTAATGTCATCCACAAATTCAGGTTAAAACTCTATCGTGCAAAGGAGAAGACGTGTGTGAACATGATCCAAAAAAGCTTATTTAAAAAGTACTGAGGCAAAGTGGAAAACTGTTCTGTGTTCAGACGAATCGAAATCAGAATTTCTTTTTGGAAACCATGAACAGCACATCGTCCGAAATAAAGAGAATAGGGACTATCTGGCCTGTTATCAGCGCTCATTTCAAGCGTTTGGAATTAAGGTTGTATTATTATTATTTAGCAAACTGAAAATGTTAGAAATGCCTTTGTTTTAGTGGAAACTTTACGCACACCAAACATACTATATTGTCATGAGTATGTGGACAGCTGACTACTGAACATCTGATTCCAAAAACCATGTGTTTTACCAACTGTATAGCAACTGTTTGAGGAAGACCCACTAATAGTGGCTTCCTGATCGTTCAAAATGATGGTTATATTTAAGGGTAAGGTAAGGATTAAGGCCAAGACCAACCTTTTTGGTTTCTGCAAGTGTTTATTGTATATAATGAGTTTTATAGCTATCACATTAAACTCTGAGGCTAATAGCTTTAATAATATAAGAAATTATTTAAGATATTGTTTACATTTCTGCTCTAACTGTTCATAAATATTGCTGTAAAGTATTAATTATAAGAAAATGCAACACTATTTAATAGTAAAACAGCTGTATGAGGTATAATTATGCTGTATGTTATTAAAGGTTTATGAATATGGGCTTCAAAACCAGAGGTTTTATAAAACAGGCCTCAAATTCTTTTAACCAAAATCCGATTAGCACCATATCTATTCAAATCTCGCTGCTGGCTGTGGGTGCAGCATGGAAGCATAGAGTTATCCAGGGTGTCCTGTTACAACTTCATCTTGATCTGGAAGCCTCAGATGCGACTGGTACAACAATCATTACTCTATCTCTGTATGTTCTCCAGGTCATGCCCTGGCCTTTGTCAGGCTGCTTCTGCAGAGGAATTGGTAGTTGTTAACGATCATGTCATCAATAAAGAAGCCCAGATGTGGCTCCAGACACTGCTGGAATAAGCTTAATGTACCATGTGGGCACCACTGGGAGTGTTGTAAGACTGAGAACTAGAGCTACAAGATGGATAATGAATAACAATCATACAGTTGCTTCAAACAGCAATAATCTCTTCCCCAAAACATTTTGTAATTGTTTGCTTAGATCAATCACATGGAATAAACAGCAGGAAAGCAGAGTTAAAGCCAATAGGAGCTAAATAAATTTTTCAGTGGTGCACCATTCTGGCCTATTTCAAACCAGTAGGAGCTTGAGATTATATTAAAAGCTAGAAACAGCCAAAGTTTCCTCACATTCTGTACTTACTATAAAGAACCCCCATAAAAGATTTACATTGTATCTTTGAAAGGTATCTGTGAGAATATATGTTGATATAGAACACGTTTCGTGACAAACTTGATATGGAAAGCTAAATCCAAACTGGCAGGTATAATCCTACATGCTTAAAATCTAAATCCTGATCTTAACCCGTGAGCCCTGCAGAGTCGAGAACAAAAACAAAACTTTAATTTCAGTCCAGTAGAGTTCAACAGAGTTCAACAGAGTTCACTTCACTTCAGGTTGTTTCGTGGCTAGTTACTGCTGCTGTGTCTGTGGCAGAAGAACTAGTCTCCAGTCAAATTGGATTTAATGGAAAGCCCAGAGAAACACAAGCCTATAATCCCAATACCGGGCTGACTTTAATCATGTTGACTACATTTAATCAATTCTGCGTCCATTACTGAACATCTCCAATGATCCTTCAGTTACCCAGAGATCGGGGCATTACCCCTTCAGACATGATAAGCCTTTCATGTAATCATGGGGGGTGAGAAGTAGGCAGGGCTTGGTTTGGTGAAGCCTGCTCTGAGATTATGAAGATAACTTCGGAGATTAGTGCATATAAAGCTTAGACAACTTCACTGATACTCTAACAATGTGATAGGTCCATGTACGTTGCATTCATTCGGGTTTTTTCTTCGGCATTTAAAAAACAAAAAGTAAATTACAACATTTTTGTTCCTTTTTTTATTTGAATTTTGAAAGCAGTGGCACAGTTGAGGGGTTAAGGAGGACCCCAGCAGTTAAGGGGTTAAGGAGCCCAGCAGTTAAGGGGTTAAGGAGGGCCTCAGCAGCTAAGGGGTTCAGGAGCACCCCAGCAGGTAAGGGGTTAAGGAGGGCCTCAGCAGTTAAGGGGTTAGGGAGCCCAGCAGTTAAGGGGTTCAGGAGGACCCCAGCAGTTAGGGGTTAAGGAGCACCCCAGCAGTTAAGGGGTTAAGGAGGGCCTCAGCAGTTAAGGGGTTAAGGAGAGCCTCAGCAGTTAAGGGGTTAAGAAGGGCCTCAGCAGTTAAGGGGCCCAACAGCGACAGTGTGGTGGTGCCAGAAATTAATCTCCAGACTCTCCAATCAGAATTCCCACATCTTAACCGCTGAGCAACCATTTCCCCAGTGACATCTAGCAGAGAATTAAAATGGAAATGGAAACCGTATTCAAGAACATGTTCCATGTCAGGATATGACAGATTTATATTAGTACCAATCACGTGACAACATTGGCTTGTCGCAGGTAATTCATTTTTTTACACATGCCTTGTGACAATATTTGACATTTACCTATGATACAGTTCCTTTGCATTTTTAGGCTGTTACATAATGATCTTTGTCACAGCATAAGGATTGTACATATATACAGAACTAAGCAGGAGTTAATCAGATGTAATAGTAGCTCTTCAAATATGATTTATTTAAATAATTGACTTACTGCCCCAAAACAGCCAGACTTATCTAAATATATTATGTAATACATTGTACTTTCTTTGTTATTACAGAAACATTGATTACTAAAACATTAAATTTCTATGATAACGGCACTTTTAATAATGATTAAGTACTCGCTTAGCCGAAGTTTCCCATTACAGTAACTAATCTTACTAGTCTTAATCGTCCTACTAACACAGTTCTGTAGCTGCTTTTATCAAATTTAACTCACTAATGTTCAACTATGCAGCCGAATATGGACCATCTCACTTATGGTTCTTCTCTCACCCTGCACTGCACCACCACACACCTTCTGATCCTCAACCTCTGGTTGACTGGTTCCACCATCTCTCAGCATACAAGGAAGACAGGTTTCCGGACTCTTCTGTGTTCTGGAATAAGTGGGGGAATAAACGTCCACTTCATGTCCGATCAACTGAGTCTCCAGTAGTCTTTAAGCAACATCTAAAGTTCTAGCCTTAAAATCCTAAAAGATTACTTTTTAACAATCTCCCAACAGAGCTTTAGACTGATGGTATTCTTATTTGGTGTCCGAATGAACCAGCGTTAGAATAATTTTATTGATGCAGATGTCACTGTATAACTAATGAAATGAGGCCACGCACCCCAACAATGCTAACAAAACTCTAACGATTAGTTATCCAATCTTATATATTAGTTACAAATGATTTAATTATAAGGATAATAGCATTGAAGGGTAAGCAACTCACAATTATGCCCTTCATACAACTGAGCAGTTGAGAGTTCAAGGCCTAGTGGTGATCGGACTTCTTACTCAACACTGTGCGCTTCCCCTGCTGAACCCAGAGCCAGGATTAAGATCAAATCAGGTGCTAATCAGATTTGTGTTGAAGGAAATTGAGTCTTGCGCTCTGTTTCAGTCGATAAAACAAGATCTCACACTTCCAACGAAGCCCATATTCGTAAATCGTTATTATTGATTTCTTGTAATCAAGTTTATTTGCCCTAATAACCCCTCATAAAATTTTAATATTGAGCTATTAATAATTCCTCAATAACTTTCACGAAATTATTGTATAATGCAACCTTATTTTTACCCTAGCAGGGACAGGAAGTGACCTCAGGGAGCTACGGTGGTTCTATCAGGAATATAGACCAATGTTTATGATTAAAAAAAAAATTAAACTGAAGGAAAGGAAAAAAGGAAATTATCATAGAGTCCTTAATAGCTTTTAAATATATGTTATATTACGCTATTGTTTTTTTAGTAATAGCTAATTTACTTAAAGTTGTATTTTTGATGATCCAGATAGGCTGAGTATAATAAAAACAAGTATAAATGTGTAATCATTAATATTGTAAGGATTATGACACAATTTTTTTCCCCATCAGCCACTGCAAATCACCAGGACCATGTTGCATGTTTGTTTGCAAGTCAGTGGTTAAGATTTTGGACTTTTGATCTGAAGGTTGTGAGTTCAAATCCCAATAAAGCCAAGCTGCCACTGCTGGGCCCATGAGCAAAGCCCCTAACTCTCAACTAGTCACTGGTGTAAATGAGATAATTGTATGATAAGTGCATTTGCCAAATGACATTAATGTAGGTCTTTCCCTGGGCCATGATTTTTCTTACATTTTTTTTGATCTTGTCTAAATGATCAGCAAGGAGTGATACTATTTAAACACTGGATAGACAAATATATTGAGACATTTAACTTTCCAGCCATATGTTCTTCCTCCACAAACTGTTATCACAATGTTTGGAGGCACATCATTTATAAAATGTCTTGGAATGCAGTGTAATTAAATTTAACGTATACTAAGAGATCAAACATGTTCCAGCAGGACAGCGCCTCTGTGCTCAAAAGCCAACCATGAAGATATGTTTTATTTGGGTTTGGAAGGGAAGATCTCCAACTACAGAGCTGAAACCCTATTGAACACCATCACCAATGTGAATAATGACTGCACACCAGTACCAGACTTTTCTATCAGCCTTGTAACTGAATCTCCAAAAGCACACTCCAAAATGTAGTGGAACATCTTCCTAGAAAAAGTAGAGGTTCTTATGGTCAGGTGTACACAAACTTCTGTCCATACTGTGTGGATATCTTCATATGGTATGCCAGTTGCATATAAATAAAATATAAAAAAATATTCCAGTGCTACACACTCATTTCAGAAAGGGAATAATATGCAGCTTTTCCAGGTTTGCTATGACCACAAATGGATTATTCAGCACAGAACTGGGAACACAGCTTGTGAATAAAAACATGTCCATCGAGGCAGCACATTTTGTTTATTCGGTCATGTTGCAGCTCAGCATTTCCTAATCGTGCTTGTTTCCTTGATAAGTGATGTACTTGATGTAGTCTTGTGAATTGGTCATTTCTGGGTAAAACAATACACTTCTCTGCACAGCATCGCTGACAGGAATGCGACTGCAAACCCCCAGGTTTATATGAATTGGTTTAGTGCTTCATGTTTTTTAAGTGACAACTTATGCAGGGACTTTTACTGGGAAAGGAACGGTGAGACTGAGTGGAGGCTGGAAGGACCCAAATTCAGGATGCGACAGGACTATAAGCAGTTAAAGACTGCTTATAATTAGGCAGTCTTTAACGAAGGGTAGCAAACAGAGAAAACAGTTCTATGGTCAGACCCGAATGACAGAGCAATGGGGCAAAGGCAAAAACACAGTTCGATGAAAAGTCCAAAAACGCTAAGCCAGGAGACAGAGCAATTTGGGGGAAACCAAAAAATCAGAGCAACAAAGGGGCAAAGCAAAAAAACATAAACCAAAAAACAAGTTCAAGTCCATAACAGAACCTAGGGAAGTAGAGCGGAACAGGATCAGGAATAGGAACTGGAACTGGAACCGGAACAGGCAGGGTGGCAAGAGTACACTCAGGGACTTAGGAAGCCGGTGAGATAATCTGGCCCTGAGCTAAAGTGTTGATGTCCTTAAGTACCAGGTGGAGCAGGAAAAACGGCAAGATGGCCGCCGACCTGGAAGTAGGCGCCAAACCGAGAGTGCACACTGTGAACCCGGAAGATCCGGACACATTCGATAAAGGAAAATGTGTGGAATTGTGAAAAGGTTTTCTGTAAGATGTTTACTTGATATTTTTGGGAGACATTTATTAAAGGAGTCTGGAGTACTAGCAAATGTTTGTCCTCTTTTTTTAGATATTAGAACTGGAAATTCTCATGATAATATTAGTAGTTTTCCAATTAAACTACTTCAAGGTACTATATAGGGGAAAAGTGTTGGGACACCCAACTTGTCCCACCATATGTTTTTTTTTCCACTTATGTTCAAAGCTGGAGGCACAAAATTGTAAACTGTATGAAACTTTCCCTTCACTTCAGCTAGGAGACCCAAACCCCTTCCAGCCTGTGCACAAAACCAGCTCCATTGAGATATGCTTTACATGGGTTGGATGTATGTGGAAGATCTTGAGTGGCCTGCTGCAACACTCTAACCTCAACCTCATTGAAACCCTTTTGAGATCCCTGCAATCTCCACAATCTAGTGGAATATCTTCCCAGAAGAGTGGAGTTAATTATAAGTGCTAATGTGGTCTGAGTGTGGAATGGGATGATCTAAAAATCCCATACCAATCATATGGTTTAGGGTCCACAAACATTTAACCAATGCAGTGTATAAAGGAGAGCGCTTCTTGATTTGTCTGTTTTCCCAGCACTTGCCCGCAGGATTTAATGATGTAAATGCGTCACATTTATATATTACGGTGTGCCAAATTAGACAGCGGCGAATGGACATTAGATTAAAGCAGACAGCAAGACAGAAAGGGCCGAGTGCATAATCGGTGCTCTATCCTCTCGGCCATGGCGAACATAGTTATCCGATACACAACTGCCGATACGGATGACTGGAAAGAATAATTGTGTTTTTATACTGTGAAAAATGTCGCTAATTAACGTAAGTGGCATCGCGATCACTCTTGCTGTAGGCCACGCTGCTTACGGTAGGACAGTAATCAGAACAGAGTATTTAATAAATCATGGACAAATGCTGCTGAAAGCCATAATAAAGTCTCGTTGCACAGTACAGTTGCAGTTAAAAGTTGCGTTTTATGCGGTTTTAACAATGGACGTTGTCCCGAAGCAGCTTTTTGGAATAGAACTAATGATGAATATTAAGTTTTAATCTTAGAATTTGGAAAGGAACTATGTGAGATGATATGAGGAACAGAACAACCAGATTCTAAAGGAAACCCATTTTCATCTTGGTGACACCAAATGTCAATTCATTATCCAGTTTATACAGATCATTAATGGAATGCAGTCCTGGTCATGGCCATTGTAGCCCAAAGCCATTGCAGCAAACTGTTTCTATTAATTACAGTCCAGATCCATTTACTATTAAATGATTGCTATTACTCCTTTATACACTGTGATATCGAGGTCTCTGATTGGGAAAAGTGGTAACTTAGTAGATAAGAGACTTCTGATCTGAAGGTTATGGGTTTAAATCCCTTGAGCAAGGCGCTTAACTCTCAATTGCTCAGCTATAAGTCTGGATTAGGGTGTGAGGAGGTGTCATCTTAGTAGTTAAAGCATTGGACTTTGGATCTGAAGGTCATGAGTTTAAATCCCTGCCAAATCATTATTGTACGACTCTTCAGCCCTTTGCTTCAATAGCGGTACAATAATGCATATCTGCAGGTAACAGTGAAGCATGGTGGAGGTTTCCTTGCGAGCTTGGCGCTGCATTTCTGCAAATTAAGTTGGAGATTTGGTCCAAATTTTTGGTGTCCTCAATGCTAAGAAATACAGATACTTATCTGGCAATCATCAGTGGGATTGACCCCAAAATGTATTCTGCAGTAGGACAATGACCCCAAACATACACTTAATGACATTAAGAACTATCTTCAGAATAGAGAAGTCCTGGAAGTGATCATTTTGGCCTCCACAGAGTCCTGATCAACATTATCGAGTCTGTCTGAGGTTACATGAAGAAACAGAAGGATTTAATGCAGCCTACATCCACAGAAGATTTCTAGTTAGTTCTCAAGATGTTTGGAGCAACCTCCCGGCCGAGTTTCTTTAAAACCTGTTCAAATGTATCTAGAAAACTTGCTGTTTTGAAGGCAAAGGGTGGATACACCAAATATCGATTTGTTAATTAATAAAAACAAACTATTAACACTTATTTTTGAAAGCACTCACTTTCCAGCATTTTTCATACTGCCTAAAAATTTGCATTAGTATAATTACAAATATATAAATATAATATATAAATATTGTGTGTGTGTGTGTGTGTATACATTTCTCTAATTTATATGCTAAGCTATAATACACTTTCATACAAAAAAACCCAAGACTAAAAGAACCCCCAGGCTCTCTGCATTATGCAATAGTTATAAACATTAATAACAACTCGTCTGGTCTGAGTATTTTCTTCCTGTCGTTCTCTCACCATAAACTCCAAAATTATAGCCATAAAATGTGGTGCTTAATGATACAGGAAGTCATTATTTTAAACTGTTTACTGAACAAACAACATAAATGTATGCTCCTGACTTGTGTTTTGGTGGCTCAATTGCTCCACACTGTGTCCATACAGGCACATTGCACTTTGGGCAGAAACTCTCCCAAAACTGTAGGGTTGTAGCACCAGTAAAATCGAGTCTATAGGACTGTGGTGAGACCTGAGATGTTGTATGGTTTAGAGACAGTGGCATTGAGTAAAAGACAGGAGGTGGAGCTGGAGGTAGCAGAGCTGAAGATTTTGAGATGTTCTTTGGGAGTTACGACGATGAACAGGATTAGAAATGAGTTTATTAAAGGGGCAGCACATGTAGGATGTTTTGGAGACAAGGTGAGGGAGGTATGATTGAGATGGTTTGGACATGTGCAGAGGAGGGACATGGGGTATATCAGTAGGAGAATGCTGAGGATGGAGCCACCAGGAAGGAGGAAAAGAGGAAGACCAAGGAGGAGGTTTATGGATGTGGTGAAGGAAGACATGCAGGTAGTTGGTTTAAAAGAGGGAGATGTAGAGGACAGGGGGGTATGGAGACGGATGATCCGCTGTGGCGACCCCTAATGGCCAAACGAAGAAGATACTATAAGGACAAAATATTGTGAAGACACCTAATCATAAGGTTGGTCTGCTTCTTGAAGGTCCTATTCCACAATTGTGTACTGAGAACTTTGTTTTGGGGAAGAGCCACATATGTCTGGTCAAATCAGGTATCCCAATTTTTTTTTATCTATACAGTGTATGGATATTCATATCAATTATCAATGACCAGGTCCAAAAATTTTCGTTCTCTTGCTCACCTTCTAGCCAATCACAGTGAGACCAGGAAATCACAGTGAAACCAGCCAATCACAGACATTAGTTTGCTATAATTATATACCGTAAATTTCTCCATTATCATATGATGGTATATTATCTCACACTGATTATCATTGGTTAGGACTCCCTGGTAGGTGAGGCCACGTCTTAACTTACCGTATTTACAAGTTGCAATGGGGGTCGTTGACACGCATCTCCATCGCAAGTTGTTCCTTTAAAAGAAAGCTTGTCGTAAATGCTGACAGGACACCTGGTTGATTGAAAAGTGTGCATCAGGACATAAGGGGGAGGTTTTTATCTTCATCTTGGTGGCAAACAAGAAGCCAGACATGAAGCGCACAGTGCTACCGGTTGTATTCTGTTCCTTCATTCATTCGGATCATTCATCCTTAGTGACCACCTGGTCAGGGGGCGGAGTTACTCATTGAGCTGATACAAACTGGAGCGATGAAGCTGAGGAGGCGATAGAGCCTAAATTCACACACCACGCTGATGAATAAATGCATCTACTTACCTGACCGCATTACACCTCTGACAGATTGTACAAATATCGATTTGTTTATTTTTGTGGAGCGAGATGTTCATGTCGAGCTCTGAGGCGCCATCGAGTGAAAGAAGACGCAACAGTGTTGAAGTCAGTTGGCATACATGTATTCACACCCAAATAAAACCAAACTAAATATACAATTCAAAGACCTTTTTTTTTTTTCTTTAAATATAAATATCGCAGGAACGGAATGTTGTGTCTGTGCAGCTACATGTTTCACAACAACCGGGTGGTATTCCTTACATTTGAAAAAAAGAAAAAAAAAAAGAAACAGGTTAAAACGATGAGTCGATACAAAAAAATATATATAATTAAAGTGGAATAATGATCCGAGGAGGTTATATACAACAAATCGCTTGTTTGTTTTCATGCACTGGCTTTTTTTTTTTTTTTTCCTTGTTTTTGTCCCCCTCGAAAAATCACCATTTCCGAACCTGACAAATGAAAGAAAGCTGAAACTTCAGGCATCACATTTCCAAACAAGGATTTGGGTTTTGAATCTGTGACTTAAAGCAGCACGAGAATGCGAGCGACGACTTGAACAGTTAGCGCTTGTCGAACTGAGGTCAGGTAGCGTGGGATTATCGTTATCATCGTTAGCGTGCACTCGGTCTCAGGCCGGGTTAGTGAGGCCGTGTAAGATTCAGGCATCACATTTCCAAACAAGGATTTGGGTTTTGAATCTGTGACTTAAAGCAGCACGAGAATGCGAGCGACGACTTGAACAGTTAGCGCTTGTCGAACTGAGGTCAGGTAGCGTGGGATTATCGTTATCATCGTTAGCGTGCACTCTGTCTCAGGCTGGGTTAGCGAGGCCGTGTAAGATTACTGGAGAACAAACTTCCAGCTTGAGACGTTCAGAACCTGCATTGGATGATGTGTGTGTATAAAAAAAAAAAAACACAACAAAAAAAAAAAACGTTAAAATGAACGAACAACAAAAAAAAGTGAAAATGGAAGGTGCGGTCGGTGATTGCGCGTCCTCGAAACCGGTGAGAAACATTCGGAACCGAAGCTGGATCACAAAAAATAAAGCTTTCGTCAGCCCCTCCGAAGCCACGCCTGAATTTTGTTATAATTTTAAGACCTAAAAGTCACCGATTACACCTTTAACTAGTTTTTAAACACATTACTGGTCACTGGAATAATCGCACTGAATAACCTTGAGCACTAGTTATACAAGTTTGACGATGGACATTCCTTCCTTTGGCTAATTAGTTACACGCGCGCACACAAAAAAAAAGCGAATTCTCTTTAGTCGTCGGACGAAACCGCCGTTATTTTGCTTCCTGATCGGGTTTCCGAGTACGACGAAATCGTCCGCTCTGATATTCTCTATGAAATAAGGAGTTAAATTGCTTTGCTTGGTTCAAATCAGGGCGGCCGTAAGATCGAGATAAAAGGTAGGCGGCGTCCAACGCTGTGGTCTGCACAGACAAAATTTACAACAAAGCTTTAAATCCACAAGCAATTGGAAAAAAAAAAAACTCGTATGTGACTGACTCGACTCCAGCGCAGTTTCTATGTCCACATGACCTCCCACTATGGGCACGATTATAAAAGTCTTCTTTATGAAAGAAAAATTAATTCAACACAGTCTGTACATCGTTTAACAAACACGTCTCAAAACAGGCTTTTGGGAATCTGTTGTTGCACATGAAAGTGTGTCCTGGGGGACGATACGGTTTGGCTCTTTTTTATTGTTTGTTTGTTTTTTTTTTCCATTTATTTCTTCTTCCGTCTTTCCATCTGGGGATTTCCGGATCGCTCGTACAGCCTCACCAGTTCTGTCATGGATTCGTCTCGTCCGTATTTTAGGACGTGCCGTTGTCAGTGCTCTTGTAAACCCGGATGATCACCTGGAGTCAGAGTCACTGGTGTCTGAGGAAGAAGAGTCAGAGGAGGAAGAGGAGGAGTCGGAGCTGGAGCTGGAGGCGCTGAGGCGAGCGGGCATGGAGTGGTTTGGCTCTGTGCTCACGCTGGCCTTCTCCGCTGTAGAGGAGAAACACGGTCGATTGATTTATTTACACACACACACACACACACACAAAAATATATTCACACACACACTTACATATACACACAAACTAAATGTCGACCGATTCATAAGTTTAATCAACAATAGTTAGATTAATTGATGACCCTGAAAGCCGATTGCTGGAACTTCAGCTATGGCATAAATCCATACCGATAGTTTTTCCGGGTTGCGGTATAGAAAAACTGCCGTCATTACACACTGCAAAAACGACATTTAGGGGTGAATCATTGACTCCACGTGCAGTTCATTTAAGTGTTACTCTTTTTATACAATATTTATGACTATAATATTTTTTATATATTTAGCACATTTTCAAGAATCAACACTACTTTTGTAATAAAAGATCAGCACTATTTGTGGAATTCTTTTTTCCATTACACATAAGATTCCGCAGTGGGAACTTGGTGGTGCTGGGGTATGAACTTTTTGATCCAGAGTCCAATGTACTATACACGCTCAATACAGTATAATGTAACGGTGGTGCATTATTACACCGTAACAAACGTCTCAAAACAATACTAAAATCGAACCACACTTCCTGTTCCAAGTTGATCACAAACCATGTCTGCTGCATGAATGGTAAAAGAATGCAGACTATTTCCCCAGAAATAGCGATGGTGCCGTCCGTCTCTCCTACGTCCAGTGAATTTTCCAGAAACAGACTGAGGACTGATTAAAATCACAAATGTATTCGGAAAACGTTCTCAGTTCCGACATTCAGCTTTGATCGGTCGTTTCGTTGCCCCCAGCTGTCTGCGCACTTGACCTTATTTCACAGGTTGTGCGTGTTTGTCTTTCCACTTACACACACAATACAAAGAAAAAAACGCATTTCTGAAAGTTCTGTTACTCGGGCAGTAATTTTACAAATTAAATTAGAAAAAAAATTATAAAAAATAAATAAAATAAATTGTACACAACTTGATTGTAAACCAACTCAATGATGCCAGATGCTACTTTAGTTACAGTTTATAAACGCTCTGACTTTGAATTCTGGACTCAACATGTAAACCTCCTCAGAATAGGATAATGAACTTCGGAAGTTCGCGGGTTCGAATCCCAGCATCGGTCAAAGCAGCCACCGCCCCCGAGAACCCCTGAGGGCGGCCCTTATCAGTCAGCTACTGCACTGTACATTTACAGCATACCCTTATCCAGGCGTCTAGAGACTGTTGTAAATGTTCAAACCAAGTGACGAAAAGATTCTCACCTTTGGGTTTCTGGGGCTTTTTGACAGAGTTAAGTTGGCCACTAACATCCTGCAGCCTTCTCTCCAGCTCCTTTCTCTTCTCTAAAGCCAACTCCTCACGAGACTTCCCACCGGCCGGCTTCATCACTACACACAAAGTCATGGACAAGCCATGAGATGAGTTTGAGATGAACTCAACTCAAAACCCTTATATAATTTACCATTATTATAATTAAATTGTCATTTTGATTGAATTTGCATCGAGATATAAACACGCTTGCAGAGCAGCGGTCCAAATGTTCAGAAGTACCAGGACAGAGATCAAGTTGGAATACTTGTGAAACCTCACCGTAAGGTTTCCGCGGCTTTTTGCGCAGGCAGCTGGTAACGTAGCTCTCGAGTTCGCGCAGCGTAGACGGTTTGAGCGTCTCGAAGTCGATCTCGATCTCCTCGGGGTTGGTGTCGCGGAGGGACGGCTCGCGGGACTGGATGATGTGCACGACTCGGCCCAGCTTATCTCCCGGCAGCTTGTTGATGTCGAGGCTGAGCTGGCGTTTGGCGTCGTAGCTCATGGGCAGACCGTCTTCCTCCTCCTCGGAGTCGTACTGCGGTATCGGCGGGGCAGGAGCCGAGAAACGGGCCGCTGGTGCCAAGGATTTCTTAGTTGTCCTGAAAAAAGGAAAGTTCTGAGTTAAAACATACACACACACACACACACACACACACACCACACACACAGATAGACAGATAGAGCTGTCAAAACGATGATACAATAATTCCTTGTCATACTTGTTGCTCTTGCTGTTCTTCTTGGCAGGAGCTTTTTTGCTCTGAGTAGACATTGTGGCCACCTTGCTGGATTTGCTCTTTGTTACTTTGGGGACTTTCTCTCGCTCCCTCTCGTTGCTCCGGACGCCTTTGCGCTTCTCCGGCTTCTTCTTCTTCTTCTTGTCCTTCTTCTTCTCTCGCTTCTTTTTGGGTTTGATGATGGGGCCAGACGAGAGAGCGGCCAACTGCTCATGCACCGCCCGCAGCTGCACAGAGAAAGAGCAGTGTGATTATATGATATGGGTCATTACGTATAAAACCTTAGAGAGATGAGTGTGTTTTGTGTTGCATACCTGAGTGCACACTTGGTCCTGTAGCTGGGCGAGGCGCTGAGCTCTCTCCTCTTCGCTGTCCGAGCTCGGGCTGCTTTCGCTGCTCGGCTCGCTGTCGCTGCTCGGCTCGCTTTCCGAAGAGGACGACGGAGACGACGAGGACGATGAAGACGAAGATGATGACGACGACGAGGAGGAGTGCTGCAATCCCATAATGCCCACGTTACGACCCAGAGAGGTCGGCGCCAACCCTTCTTCACCCTCCTCTTCCTCCAGGACCTCGTCGGGCATCTTTGCGAAACGGAACTCGAACACGTCCTTAAAGAAAAAACGATTGTAAAAATTTTAAATGATATATAATAGCAGTGTTATAACCGCTGAAGTAACAGATTAAATGGAGGACAAAAAGAGAGACATGCTTTAAGGGGAAAATGTATTATAGGCATCAAGAATTGACTTGAGGTGTGTGTGTGTGTGTGTGTGTGTGTATACCTGCAGTCTGCGTGCCATTGCCACAACGTCGTGCTCAGGTGGATTGTACTTATAGCAGTTGGAGAACATGAGCCTCACGTCAGCGCTGAACTCCTGAGAGTCCCTGTACTCCCGCTCGTCCATCTTCCTCTGGAGATTTATTTAAAAAGAAAAATGTAAATAATAATACTTTTTTTTTTAAAGTTACACTTTGTCATTCGTCACTCAAATGTGGATTTTATGCCGTTGCTCTCTGTAGTTTTACGTGAATAATATATTAAATGCAGACCGATTCGTCGTTTGATAATTATTCAGCACCAAACAGCAACAGTAAGTTGACTGCTGAAACTATCGGAAAAAATCCATTCCAATACTTTTCCCAGCTTGCGTCTGAGAAGGTGCACGGTCTTTACGAGAGCGGCCTCTAGAGGCGAATCACTGATGGCACATGCCGTTTGTTTTTACACTGAGACTGACCTTGATGGTGCTGAGGTCCATGGGGTGTTTGATGATGAGGTGGTAGTCGTGCAGCCCCAGCAGCGACGCGTCGACGGGTTTGTAGAAGGGCCAGGCGTAGGCGGCGTGCTTCTTGCTCAGCAGCTCTTTAAGGATGGAGCTGCAGTAGCGCAGCTGGCCGCTCAGCTTGGTGCGGTGCCGCGGTGCACTCTTCGGCCTCGCCAGCTCGGGCAGGTCTTTGCGCGGGGGTTTGATGGGACGTCGCGGCACCGAACGACCCATGACTGGCTGTAGGTGCACGGGCTCGCTCACGCCCATGCCGCACGTCAGGCTGGGTACAGGCGAGAGCGAAAGAGCGCCACGCCCCTTCCCCATACCCATCGCACGGCCTGCAGGGGGCACGGGGAAACCCGTGGTGCTCGGGGTGGTGGTGTCCGCTTTGCGCTTCACGCCTTTCTTCTGTAAGGGGGGGGATTTTTTTTTTTTTTAATAAGCCAAGCTTCCTCATGAAAACAGTCTATAATCTGCTCTATTCCCCGATCGTATCATAATGCTCATAAATAAGACATTTTGACCCATTTCGTCCTCCATCATTTCATAAGTGTATATCAGTACCTTAGCGGTGGGCTGTGTGGGGGGCAGAGTCATGAGGGAAGGAGGAGGAGGAAGAGGAAGAGGAGGAGGCGGTCCGGGTTTACTGAGCATCACGTGGGGAGAGCCGGTGAACCTGGAGTCCGGGGTTTCGGGAGACGACGGCGAGTAGGCGGATTGGGACACAGCCGGAACTTGCTGAGCTGCACTCAGACTACCGCCTGTGAGAGCGAGAGAAAGAGATGGACAGATGAAGAGAACAGAGAGAAAAAAAAAGGAGAGAGAAGGATACAGAAAGACAGATAAAGGCAGAGATAAACAGAGATGCAAACAAAGGATACAGATACGAAGAAAAACAGAAGGGGGAAAAAAACGACAGCGAGAGAGAAAGAAACATGTTCATCATTAGCTCGGCAACACGTCAGTAACACGTCAGTAACACGTCAGTAACACGTCAGTAACACGTCAGTAACACGTCAGTAACACGTCAGTAACAGAGAAAAGACCGAGTTCTTAAAAAGTGCACTAGATAAAAGATTACGCTATTAGAATCAGTTTATGTGAAAAAAACTTGTAGTGAAATTAAAGTAAAAATCTCCCCGAATGAAAATACTTTTACATTTACTTCCTTACTGTTCAGCACAAACATTTCTTTTTTCGTGAATCCCTTCTACCAGCAGAACAAACGTTCTGCACACATAAAACACACACGGTTATTAACAGACGCTCCCTTGTGACATCACCTCTTCCCCGCCGGGATTTGGCCGTCTTCATAGCTCGGCCCCTGGGTGCAGGAGGAGGCAACTCGATCTCTTCCTGTGGCATCTGAGCCACCTTCTGCAGAAAGACCTTCTCCAGAGACTGGGCCATCAGCACGATGTCGTCGGTGGGCTGGGTCACAAATCACACCGTTACTTTCTTATACTTTTCTAAAACCGTTCGGATTTGATCTGAAAGAAGGAAGCTACAGAGACACAAAGTCCCTGAATAATTAACCAATACTGCGGGGGGGGGGGNNNNGGGGGGGGGGGGGGGGTTTGGGCGACAATGAGTAACCACGGGAGACCAGTTCCATGGCAACCCCAGAGAGTTTTATGTATGTGTACGTGTGTGTGTGCGCGTGTTCTCACCTTGTTGTAAATGTAGCAGTTGGTGAACATGGTATTGAAGTCCTGAATGCACTCACTGGCGCTGCGGTAGTAGTTGTTTTCCAGCCGCTTCTTGATGGTGCCCATGTCCATGGGCTGCTTGATGATCTTATGGTAGTCCTAAGACAGGGGGAAAAAAAAAAAACAACACATCGTTATGAACACAATCTCCTCAAACATGGCACCTGAATCTCACAAATCTCCATGAGCATGTCTGAAAATCTAGTGGAACATCTTCCCAGAAGAAGGGAGGTTCTCCTAAAAACTAACTGGGACTAAATGTGGAATGGGATGTTCCAAATCCCTGTTTAATTTGTGTAAGATTTGGATGTAGGCTTATATTTGTTCAAGGTCGGACCCTGTTTTCCCCGCCCACTTCTTTCCTATTGGATGAAACCGCAAAAAAACCCGCTTTGCTTTATGCGATGCTGAGTATAACGTTCTACAACTCCATTACGGCTGTGTGCTCTCCGATCGCTACATCATCGCACCCAGAAAAGAGCAGACACTCACGGGTAGGTTGAGTCGAACGGCGTCCACGGGCTCGTGGAAAGGCCAGGCGAAGTGGTGACGCCACAGCGCCTTCGTCATCACCTTCTGGAGGTACTGCAGCTGGTTGGTGACGCGGCTCAGGCGGTTCGGGTCCTTCACCGGGAGGTGCTGCGAGAGCGGTGGTCCAGCCACAGGCATGGGTGCGAGCGGGAGGCCGGGGCCCTCGAAGCCCTCGTAGAGTAGAGACGGTTTGCGGATGCGTTTGCCCGTGTTCGCTGCGCCTGACTCCAGGGCACCCGTCATGACAGACCTGCTGCAGAGAGAAAGATAGAGAGATATTACAGGCTTTGAATCATAAAAACCTGATTATCATTCACACGACTGATTCCTTCAATTGCACTGGATACAAAAACACAACGTGGGTCACGTTACGGTTTTTGTGGTCATGGATAGGATTATTTTTCGGCTTAACGTCAGAAAAAAAAAAAAAGATTAATCCCCAATTTTTGAGATGAGCAAATGATCACGACATCCCTTTCAGTGATCCAGATCTTAAAAGAGGAACGTACTGACTTGTCAGTAGGTTTGCAGCCACAAAGAGTGCATTTCTATTTTATTTCAAAACACTAAACTTCGAGGAAATAGTTATAATACCGTCCTGAATAGTGCACAAGTGTGTAATTTGAGACACGGCTCAAGTTCGTTCCGTCTTTTGGAGCTCAATCACGCCTGTTAGCATGACTTCATGGTCCGACTGGGAAATCTGATATGTTCGATTTGTTTTCGTTGGTTCTGGTTTGAAACTTTCGCCGTTTCATGTTTGAATTTCCACCCGAATTCAACGTTATGAGAGCGTTTCCTTACGCTAACAATGCAGAACAGACAACCGGAATTCTTCTTACCGCCTAGAGAAATCCACACGCTCAGAGGTGTCGAATTAAACTTAGCGTGTGGGCTGAAACACTGGATCGAAACGTTTCCCGCTTTTATTTGGCGCTTTACTGTGCGATCGGAATCGGCAGTCGGATCAGATTTTATCCTGAGCCCACAGGACGTATCTGACAGCTTGACGAAGAGATTTTGCATGTGAAGAAAGGACACAAATCGTGTAAAAGAAAGCAGTCGTGACATGTACGTGTTGCAAAACTTGACAAAAGCTTGTACAACCCCCAAAGATCTCCACCGAGGGGGGAAACGCAAGGCAGAAGTTCTTCTCTAGATAATAACCAGCAGCCCAACTAGCTGGAGAAATATCAGCCACGCCCACTAGTTTTCTAGTGGCTCACAAGATCGAGCTCTGAATATTCTCTCGAAACCGTCTAGCAGTCACGCACGTGTTTTTACCCGCCGGTATAATCAGATCCGTTCGGATTCCGATCCGTCTGATCAAAAATCAGAAACCTTCTAGGTGAATTGTTCATTTTGGCACCTTTGGGTTCGGATGTTAATATTAATCTCGTTGTGTGGGAAGCCTTGGATGATGATGACACGGCTGTTTTTTTATTTATTTCGTTGCAGAAAATTAGGGTGTTAATTACGTTTATCCGGTGAAAACGTGTGAATTCAAGGGTCAGGGTTCACCGGGATGACCAAGATGAAAGTTGTTTCCTCTTCGGCAAGTCTGATTCCCCGGGGGTGGGAACGGCAATTGGGGAAATCTTCAACACGTACGATAAATGTCTGCGAGATCCATAGATCATGAGAGATTCCCATAACAGATTTGTTTATCTGAAAGATCCGTTCGCCTTGAGAGATCTCCATGAGCGATCTTTATGTCTTGAGAGAGCCTAATAAGAGATCCATTCGCCATTAGAGATCTCCATCAGCGATCTGTACATCTTGAGAAATCCTCATAAGAGATCCATGAGCGATCTTTACGTCTTGAGAGATCTCCATAAGCGATCTTTAGGTCTTGAGAGATCTCCATGAGCGATCTTTACGTCTTGAGAAATCTCCATGAGCGATCATCTTGTCTTGAGAGATCTCCATGAGCGATCATCTTGTCTTGAGAGATCTCCATGAGCGATCTTTACGTCTTGAGAGATCTCCATGAGCGATCTTTACGTCTTGAGAGATCCCTGAAGGAGATCCATTCACCTTAAAGTAGAAAGAAAATCCTCTTCTGCCACGTGACCACCATCGCAGGCCCCGCCCATGGCCGATTTGTAAACAGGTCTGTATACAAATGAATCCCCCCGTCACGTGACACCTCCTTACCAGGTAAGCAGTTATCAGCTTTTCAGCAGGGAGAAAAAAAAACACTGTCCACTTCACTCCAATAAAACAATAATAAATGACTAACCAGTCCGTCAACAGGTTGATCAATCATCAAGTTAACTAGCTGCCTGACCCAGTCAGGATACGAACCGAACCAGCGAAATAACAGCCGGGTCAGTACTGCGTGATCAGATAGTGGCAGCATCACAAACGGCTTCCGCCCTCAGTCAAGTGTACTAGGCAAGACCGTTCCGCGCGAGCGTTTCCCCCCTTTGTAGGGCGCGTGTCAAGGAAGCGCGCGGGCGAACAGGATCGAGCCAATAACGCGGCTAAAAAGCAAACAAAAAGGCCAAAACGGGTTTTTAACCGTCGCGATTTTAATCGGAACTCGTTTACACAGTGTACAAAAATACAATCAATACAAATTATACTAATAATAATTATAATAATTTATCCTCGAGAATGTTTTACAAAATACTGTTGAAAAAAAAAAAATTTTTTGTTTACACCCGACTTAAAATAATCTGCTTGTTTACCTTCGGGAAAAAAAAAACACCATCAACATCACCCTTCATATAATGTTCATAAAGTGTTTGTGGATGGTATTTAGATCCCTATATAGTGCACTACGATCACATGGAGCCATTTGGAACTGAGCCCGTGCCGCTTCGTCCTTTTGTGTTCGGTTAGAAATTCCTACAGCGAGCTGAAAAAAAAAGATATATTTACCTGTCAATAGACGGGTTGACCGCCGCATCCATAAGGATAAACCGGATTTATTTATTTAAATTTGAGCGGTTTCGGTTCTATTTTTTATTTTATTTTTCACCAACGGAGAGCTCAGTTTTATTGTCGTTAACCGCTAGAGTCCGAGAAGCAAATGGCGCCTTTCGGTTTCCGCCCTCGAAGTATATCAATATTAGCGACCAATCAGTTCTCAGTACCGCCCACCAGCTGAACACCTCATTTGCTGAAGTAAATGTCAATCAAATTGTGACCACGCCTTCTTACACAAAGGCGGAAGTTCGTCAGCAGACGTTCCAGGGCTCAAGGTTGCCACCTACAGGTGACGCGGAGCGCCTACGTCCTGTGTGGGTTTTTTTTATTATTATTATTTATTTATATTATTTCTAACGTTCTGGAAACGTTCTCATAGGAACGAAATTTTTACACACACACACACACACACACACACACACACACACACACACACATATATATATATATATATATAATATTAAGTTCAAAATAACGTCTTGGAACATTCTCACAACATTCTCTAATGCAAAAAATTCTTTTTTTCCTTTTGTAACTATAAAGCAATGGCCTGGAAACGTTCTTGTAATGTTCTTTACTGTTACCAAATACAGTAGGCACTTTTGACACTATAACGTTCTTCCATGGTCTCATATTTAGGATGATTTTGTAGCCACCGACTAACATCCTAGAAACATTCCTGTAACGTTCCTTTGTAATCTCAAATCAGAAAAATCAGCAAATAGGTACTTTTGTTACTATAAACACGTGTCCCGGAAACGTTCCCACAATGTTCTTTCATGGTCTCATCAGAATCAGAAAATTAGTAATTGTCAGGTACTGCAAAGGGTTTGACACAGAGCACTTTACAGATACACAATGTGTACACAGTTTTATAATGAACTAGTATAAGTAAATAAATACTGTATACATAAAGTGTCTTTGCGTAAAAAAAGTGGTGCAATTTAGAATGTAAAAGTTAAAGTGACTGTCCAAACATATATACAGATACGAGGTATGTACACAATCTGAAAAAAAATATTGCACACAGAAGTGAGTTTGCATTAAAAGTAATGCAATAATCAAATGTGAAAGTGAAAGTGACTGTAGGTTCTTGTTTTTCTGGGGGAGGGGGGTGGGGTCATCTGGGGGTAAGTGGGGCACTGCAGTGAGGAAGAAACTATTCTTGTGGCATGAGGTCCTGGTCCTGGTGGACCGAAACCAGGAGTTCGTTTCCAGGATGAGAGGTTTTCTGGAGATGTACAGCTCCTAGAGGGATGGGAGACTGCAGCCAATCACCTTCTCAGCAGAGCAGATGACACGCTGAAGCTTGGCCTTGTCCCTGGCTGTAGATGCAGCAAACCAGACAGTGATGGAAGATGTGCGGATAGAATCGAGGATGGCAGTGTAGAAGTCTAAGGAGGAGAAACTTGTTCAGCTGCCGCAGGAAATACATTCTCTGCTGAGCCTTCTTGGTGAGGGAGCTGATGTTCTGCTCTGTCTTGAGCTCCTGGGTGATGGTAGCAAAACGACTCAACAGGAGTCCCACAGGGAAGCGAGGCTGGAACCTTCCTGAAATCTTCTATCATCTCCACTGTCTTGAGAGAGTTGAGCTCCAGGTTGTTCGTGCTGCACAATGACACCAGACGGTCCGTCTCACTCCTGTATTTCCGAGTTTTCTTGCTTCTACAGCAGTTTTTAATGGCTATTTTAATCAAGGAGGCACGTAACAAAGTGGTTATTTTTCTCCAACCAGTAAAAATAAAAAATAGCTACTTTTGTAACTATAAACCAACGTCCCAGAAACATTCCTGTAACCTTCTTCATGGTCTCCTACCAGAACAATCACCAAATAGGTACTTTTGTAACTAAAAACCCACGTCCCGGAGACGTTCCCATAACTTTTTTATGGTTTTATTCCAGGAAAAACAATACATACGTTCTTTTGTAACCATAAACTAATATTCCAGGAATGTTCACACAACGTTATTTCATGGTTTTATAACAGGAATTTATCCACATAAGTTTATTTGAACAACAAATGCTCCCATTTACAGATGTAACAGGAACATTACGACAAACAAGCAGGTGTTGTACTGATTAACGAGTACGTATGAAAGATCTAACGTGAGATTTTCTAAAAAACATGTTCTTCAGGACGTCAATGGAAACCAAAAAAAAACACGTCCTGAAGCTTCTGGGAGCCGGAGTTTAACTGGGTACGTCAAGGAGTTGATACAATTTAATAATGAATCCTTTTGCAAATAGCTGAAATCCTTCAAAATTGTTTCATGGACATTTAAGACAAATAATGAAACAAAGATCAGGATTGTGCTTGAGGTTTATTAACAAAGACCTCAGAACAAATTCCAGAAAAAAATAAAACAACACAACCAACGCATACCAACAACGTGTTCCCACAGACTCCGTTTTGCAGCTTTGCACCGATTCTAACTGGTATATTAAATAATTCAGGAAGCTCGTTACGTCTGATACGTGGAGTTGCACTTGCGTGTTCAGTCACAACATCGTATCATTAAACAGAAATAAGCATCACAACACACACACAAAAAAAACATACAATACAGTGAAATACTGTACCGTAAAAATACAGTGGTTTAAAATAAAAATAATTCACAGGCAGAAACCTTATTTTTTTTGGAAATTTACAAAAAAAAGGCATTTTCTCAGTGAGTATTTTAATTGCAAGGTTGAAGCTTTATAGGAAAAATAACTTTTGTGTACTTATTCTATTGATTCTCAATGTTTATGATATTTACACCCAATTTAAAAATCCTATCATTTACATTGCACAAACACATCAACACTTCAGGAGTAGAGAAAACAGCAGGACATGATGAAAATAAGTAGTGAGTTATGTAGGTATATATTTATGTTTTGTTGGGGAAAATCGAGACATTATGACATGATCATAAATCACTGTTTGGGCATTTATGAGCGTCGTATGCCAGTATTCCCAAAATCCGATAATAATGAAAATAATGTTACTGTTGGCGACTGGTTTTGTCTCAACATCGTATAAACAACTGAACGATCCATGAACTTTCTTTAGTGGTCGATGCTCAGTGTATAAAAGTGGTGTTTATGCTTTTTCTACACAATTCACTAGCAAATACATTGTTTTTTTTTTTTTTTTTTTTTGGGGGGGTTTTTGTTTGTGTTTTGGTGGGGGGGGGGGGGGGGGGTCCATATCCCTAATGATTTGGTTTAATTTCCACTCTCTGCATGTCTTCACATTTGTCTGAATAAAAACACTTTCAGCTGCCGAAATTGATGGATTGCGAATCATGAAAGGAGACATTTGGAAGAATTTTGCTGTGTCAGCACTTTCAGATAGCAGTCACATCCGAGTTTTTCACGACAATCGAGCTGAACGGTATTCTACTAACCTCAAGATAAGTCAAAAATTATTATTATTTTTTTAAATTGTTGTGATAAATTGTGTGTGGATGCCTCTAATATTTTACTATAACCAGTTCAAAAATTCCCACATACGACATCATCATTAAAAAGTTGCCGTGGTTCATTATGCAGTTTTATATTTTGATGTGATTACCTGCATGTTCTTGTCATGTTCCTGCATGGGCGTTTATAACACTGTTATAACACTGCTAGAAGTACGTTTTGAGGCATCCATAACTATTTAGAGCAACATTCATAATGTAATGTTTGTATTTTGTTTAATAAAAGCATCCAATTTTCTGTCTATGATGATCTAAATATCATAAACACACCAATAAGAGTTAAATGATATGTAGACGTTCATAAACATCTTATGTCATCTTGTGAATACTGGCATATTTAGTCGATGTCATCATGTGTTTGATGTTAGGGATCCCCCCCGCCTCCCCCCCTAAATGAAACAGTACACCATGTGACGCAACTGAACCTGGTGCTAAATTCACTTCATTACTCTGCTGATTCGGAGGTTTCGCTGTCTTCCTGAGAGTTACGATGAAAGCTGGTGTTCTGCAGACGCACAAACTCGGCGTACAGGCCGTCCCTCTTCAGCAGATCGTCATGGCTGCCCTGCTCCAGCACCTCTCCCTTACGCAGGAACACCACGTTGTTGGCCGTCTCAACGCCGCTCATCTTGTTGGTGATGAGCAGCACGGAGCGACCGTTCGACTTCTTCAGCAGCGCCTGGTGCACCTGCGGGCAGAACAGTTCACTTTATATGATATTGAAAGAATGAAAGTATGGGTTTTGTAGTTAACGAGCTATAAAATAAAAAATAATAACAAAATAATAATAATAATGTAATAATTTTAACAATATAATATTATATTGTTAAAATTATTACATTATTATTATTATTTTGTTAATTTATTTATTTGGGGTTTTTATTTATTTATTTTCTAGTTGTTTTGACACTTAACGCTGTAGTTTCAGCTCCCAGCACCTTGATGTACCACGTGACTGAGATCTGAGGCATTGGACTGTATTAAGGTCTTTTCTCTACAGAAATAAAGGGACAGCAGGCTTAAGAAGGATAAGGAGATGTCAGGTTACCACATGCTCGCTCTCAGTATCCAGGTCACTCGTGGAATCGTCTAGAATGAGGATCTGTGGGTTCCGGATCAGGGCTCTTGCTATGGCTATTCGCTGCTTCTGACCTCCGGATACTTTACTTCCTTTTTCTCCGGCATCTATTAGATATAACGTAAGAAAATGAAAACTGTCGCAACGTCTGTCTGTCTGTTTGTCTGTCTGTCTGTCTGTATGTCTGTCTGTCTGTCTGCCTGCCTGCCTGCCTGTCTGTATGTATGTCTGTCTGTCTGTCTGTATGTCTGTCTGTCTGTCTGTATGTCTGTCTGTCTGTCTGTCTGTATGTCTGTCTGCCTGCCTGTCTGTCTGTCTGTCTGTCTGTATGTATGTCTGTCTGTCTGTATGTCTGTCTGTCTGTCTGTCTGTCTGTATGTCTGTCTGTATGCCTGTCTGTATCTCATCCCCATCCACTCACCAGTGTCATAGCCTTGTGGAAAGTCACTGATGAATTTGTGAGCATTGGCCAGTTTAGCAGCCTTATACATCTCATCGTCCGTGGCGTCCGTTTTTCCGTATTTGATGTTCTCTCTGATGGAGCGAGCGAACAGGACCGGCTCCTGAGCAACCACGCTGATCTGAAAAGCAGGAAGTATTGGAGTAGTTTGTAAACGAAGATCATATGATACGTTCTAAATATGTCTGAAAATAAATGAAAGGAATGGAATATAATATAGTGCTCATGTCTTTTTGATTTGCTTCACATAAATAAGGTATTTTTGTGTGAAACAAACGGCACCTTCTCATGCAGATACTGATCCTTGTAGTCCTGCAGCGGCTGCTCGTCCAGGAATATCTTTCCATCCTGTGGCTGGTAAAACCTCTCGAGAAGCCTCACGATTGTGCTTTTACCGCCATCCGCTGGACCTACCAGAGCGGTGATCTCTCCAGGCTTCAGCTCGAGAGAAACACCCTAGACGAGTAAAAGAAAACATCACTCAAAACCACAGGAGCATTAAATGCTAAGAAATAATATAAAATAATTATATATTAATATGTGGAAACTTTCTGGGGATAAACATCACCAGGTATAACAAATGCTTTGATATAAACATGTGAGATGAAGCGAGCTATTTGAGGTAACTTCTGTCCAGGGTGCTGGCTATAGAATAATAATCGGCACAAATCTGACCAATCAGAATCGAGAACTTGATCACGGAAACCACCAGAGAAATAAAGACGATGAAAAGTTTAAAGACCGGTTTTGTAACATGCCAACAGGTGGCAGCACAAGGCTACACGCACAGTCACAGGGAGCAGAGAGCTTCATAAGTCATTGTGCCAAAAGTAGCTGTGTACATCTGAAGCTGTTCAACTGGTGCTATTCTGACCACGTGCGCACCCTGTAACCGAGCTCCTCCTCACAGGAGCCGGATGATCTCACGTCCGCACTCACCCGCCTCGTATTTGAGGCAGACGCAATTCAAATTGACAGAAGATAAAATGATGTACCATTTATGGCTTTTCACTGTGAACACCGTCTATCATCTTTTCTGTTTCACACCCTTTCACCTTCATGGTGAGTTTCATGGCAGATGTGAACCAGAGGAAAAAAACATAAGTGTCAGTACTCACTTTGAGAACATTCTCGCCTTGCCTCGTCGGATACGCAAAAGTGATGTTGTCGAAGCGCACGTGACCACTCAGAGTCTTGGGAGCTAAAGAACCATCAGGAGGAACTTCAGGTTTCCGGTCCACGTACTCGAAAATCTTCTCCGAGGCGCCGACGGCTTTCTTCACTCGAGGGTAGTAGGACATCAGAGCCTGTGGAATCGGTTTGAGAGAAGATCAATACAGTATGATAAGTGAAATATGTAAAACAGTCCCTAAGTGTAACTCAGTACC
Organism: Silurus asotus; assembly: GCA_024362625.1. NCBI lineage: Eukaryota > Metazoa > Chordata > Actinopteri > Siluriformes > Siluridae > Silurus > Silurus asotus. The sequence goes on along the minus strand of MU564352.1, from coordinate 2,069,575 downwards.
GGTTTTACCTCTACAGCATGACTGAACTGAAGCTCGTACAGCACGAAAGACACCAGATCACCACTGCTGACATCATTTCCTGCCACCAGCTGGCCTCCATAATACAAGATGCTCACTTTCAAGGCCAGACTGGACATCTGAGTGTAAAGAAGAGTTTTCAGTCATGTTATAAAAATGATATGTATTATGCAACATATATGTGTGTGTGTGTGTATAGGACAAAAAAATGTAAGCAAACTAACAAATTTTAAGTACTAAAAATCAAAAAATATTATATAATTAAAATAATAAATAATCAATTTTATATTCTATATTTTTTTATTATTGATTTATGTAAAAACTGTAAAAAAAAAAAAGGTAAAAAATACAAAAAAAATTCTACATAAAATTGACACCGTAAAGAAAACAAATGCTTGTAAAAATAAAAGGAAATGTAAAATATATTTAAGTCTCACGCTGTTGGTCCAGGTTGAAGCCGCATAACCAGCCGCTTCCACTTTGTTGAGGGAGTAGGTGTGCTCCAAGCACTTCCTGTATCTCTCCGACTCTCCATCCTCATTGGCGAAGCTTTTCACAGTCTTGATGGAGGAGAACGTCTCAGTGGCCACGCTGTTCGATTTGGCGAGAGACTCCTGCACTTTGACTGCGTGTGTCTGGTAGAGGTGAACAGTAATGACGTTTAAATATCTGTACTTTCTTCTTTTACACTTTTAAAACAGGCTCGTTACTCGGTTTGTGAACAGTTTGTACCTTTTTGTATGTATTACGGCAGTGTTGTGCATCGTGACGGCTAGGTATTAGCATTCAGCTAATTAGCATCAACAGATCTAGACTTCCACATGAAAAAGCCTAAAGCCATATCCACGTTTATAGGCTTTACATGGGTAGAGGTGGAAGATCTCCTGCTATAGAGCCCTGACCTTAAACCTACTGAACACCTTGGAGGTAAATTAAAAGCTGACTGCACCCCAGGCCTCCTGAGGCCTCCTCACCTCAACCCAAACCAAACCCTGACTTTTTAATACTAACACCTTTGCAAAATGAGCACAATTCTCCACAAAGAGAATCCCAGAAGATTAAAGGTTATTATAAGAGAAAATGTGGAATAAATGTGGAATGGGATGTTATATGAAACACATAGAGAGCTAATGTTCAGGTGTCCACATACTTTTGCACTTATAGTGTAAATATATATAAAGCAGTAGCTTATTCAGAGCAGTAGCTGCACTTCTATTTAAGATAATTTAAATATTTATAATATGTCTATTCTTTTGATTTGTCTAAACAGAGCTCAAAAACCTCGTTGTTGCTCTTTATACTGTTTCTAGATAGCGCAGGTTTGAAACCAACCTGGTAGAACCTTCCGGAAAACTCTGGGATGATCCAAATGATGGGAAGGCCGAGGATGGTGAAGATGGACAGGCGCACTGAGAGGAGCAGCATGGAGCCGTAGAGGAAAACTAAACGCATGGTGTACCACATGAGCAGGCTGAGCTCTTCGCTTAGGGACTCGCTCATGTCGTTGGTGTCTTTGGTGATTCGGGACACGAGTTCACCTGAGGAGCGAAACAAACACAGACAGACAGACAGACAGGTAGGTAGATAGGTAGGTAGATAGATAGATAGATAGATAGATAGATAGATAGATAGATAGATAGATAGATAGATAGATAGACAGACAGATGCAATATTTTTGTCATATCACCTCTAGCTGCAAACAAAACTTTTGGCACCCCTCATGTGCTCTTCTGACATGTAAAGAAAGTGAACGCATTTCCCAATGGCAATTCTTGAGTATCGAGTCTCGACGACTTACTTAACTTCTTTCAGGTTTGGATATGGTTTACATTTTAAAATTGTATTTGATAAGGAATTTTACATTTTTATGATATGCCTCAGCCTGTTGCAGAGGTTGTATTGACTTGTAAAAAAATAAATTTGTGATATAGCTTGGAGGAGGGTTGCCAAATCTTTAGCACGAAAACGCTACACGATTGTTTTTCCAAACGATTCGTTTTCACAGCAAATAATACGCATGCATGCCGGTTACCTGAGGAAGTTTTATCGAAGAATGCGATTTCCTGTTTCAGCACACACTCGAACACCTGACTCTGGATGGCCGTGTGTATGAGGCTCATGGTGGTGTTGTAGATGAGATCGCACACGAACTCAAACACGGCGCTGTGGGGGAGGGGGGGGATAATGACTAATGAGAATAACGACTAATGAGTCAGAGTTTGCTAGCAGAGTTCGTATTTTACCTCAAGGCCGTCAGGATCGACATGATTTTGATGGCGTTGGCAAAAGCGTCAGGTTCGTCCTCCTTCATGATCCAGTCGGTGATTTTCCCCGTGTAATGAGGAATAGCCATCTCACCTGAGGACGGTGTAAATCAGCTGATATTAGTTATTGATTTGTGAATGGAGGCCCGAGACGGTGGAATTGAGTGGTCAGGATCACACACCTATACATATATTAATAACAAGTGTTTTCTGTTAGAGTGAGCAAAGAAGAGCTGGATAAAAGCGTGAAAGATGAAGTGAAGGTAGCATCATAAAAACATCCTTTTTTTCATTGAATCCTATCACCTGCTTTCTATTTCCTCTCTCCTGAGCCAGTAATCTCTTTTTGTTTTAGTTGTACAGTTACAGTTTACCATCAAATGTCTCAGGAAAATAACAACTCAATTTCACAGGAAACACCACAGCTATCAAACATGGCCGCCACATGCTCAAAGCACACAAACGCCCTCCCTTTATAAAGAGACTCTGGTTCACAAACAAAGTATTTCCTCGTCTCTGTACTCGTACAACTGACATTTCTGATCCGTGTTCACACACCTGTTTAGTGTTCACGTTTCTCATCTGGCGCTTTTTTGAACTTTCCGTCGTGGATCGAACGTTTTATGATCAAAAACGTGTTCCTGCTTTGACTTTACCTGCTGTAATTCCACTAATGACTGTTTCCCTGCAAAAGTGTACTTTTATATGCTGTAAATGATGCACAATAATTTTGCAAATGTGAAGAAAACACACACACACACACACACACACACACACACACACACACACACACACACACACACACACACACACATACACACACACGTGTACGATGGATGTGTGTGGGGATTCCAGGTGTTAAATAAAAAGCTCTGCTTCATAAAACAAAAAGTAAAAGATGATAAAACAAAACAAAATCCCAGGGATTTCCCAGCTCTCAGAGGACACCACCACCACCACCACCTTCTTCACGTGTGAACAAGTGAAAGCGAAAGCAACAGAAGTTACACTCTGCATCGTCTTTCCTTGCGTTATGTTGCAGACCGAATTTTGTAACTCAATAACACACGGCAACATAGAACCCAGAAAATTACCGAGAGAGGAAGCGACTACCAGCAGGAGGACCGCCGTGAACCGGCGCTGGTACGGCTTCATGTATCCCAGCAGCCTCTGCAGCGAGGATTGGCCATTCTTTTTGGGTTTACCCTCGGGCTTTGTCAGGATGGAGGGCACGTAGCGTTTCCACAGCAGCAGCGAGAGAGCCGAAACACCGTAGCACTGAATCAGCTGAACGGGAAATAGAATGGATCTGTATCATGCACTGATCGTACAATGGATCATGTAGGAACGATGTATTGGTGTATTTCATTTGTCACAATGATATCATGTTAACATTAATTGGTAAATTCTCAACTCTGATTGGTCAGAAAGTGTTGATTCATTTTCTATCAGTTGGAGCATCTAAAGTGACAAGGACACCTGGTGAAGGAGTCTCCAGTGTCTCCAGTGTCTCCAGTGTTTAATGCTGAATTTACACTTTCTGGTTTACTTAGTAACATGGAAAAAATATTTAAACAAAATCCTAATTATTATCAAATTACTGTAAGGAAAAAAACACTGCAGGACGTGCAGCCTGTAACCCTTTACTCACTCCTTGCCAAGTGTTCCATCCCCAGGTGAGCTCCAGCGTCGACCAGCCGCATGCCCACAGCAGGGTTACGTATACCGGATAGACCAAACTGTGCACAGCCAGGGTCTGGACTCCATTAGAACTTCTTATCCACCCCGGGCTCGACGGGTAAAAAAAGCTAACGAGGAGAAGGGCTGTAAACCTCAGAATCCCTCCGACCCAGAGAGTGGTAAATGAATGTGGAACGAGAAAAGGCGAGAGTCGGGTCGCCCCGAACGTCATCACCACGGAGACGTCTACGCACAACAGGAGGAAGACGAACAGATAGAACGCCATCTTTGCCTTCATTCCTAAACAAACTTCAAAAATAAAAAGGGAGTTGTTTTAAAATGGGTTGCAGATGAAAAAACATTTACATCAATATTTCATTTAATTTGTCAGATTTTTCTGTCAGCATGCAAGTTTCTCGAAACCATGTAGGTCTGTTTTCAGTTAATGTGAATTACTTACTAACGTTTTATGCATTTAACTAGGAATACATCGTATCGGTGCATCGGATACGATTTGGCATTTGTTACCACGATGCGTCATTTTTAACATATTTGCATCTGTAAAAAAACTATTTATATATATATATATATATATTTTTTTTTTTTTTAGTAAAGGGTCAATACTTTCATTATTTCGAAATTGACCAATAATTTGTGAGCAATATTTGAGATGTAGATCGATTTCTCGTCGCTAAACTGTTTCTCGAGCCGCCACTGCCACCTGAACATGGCACGTCACAACACTAGAAGAGTTACACAGAATACAGATTAACATGGCAGAGGTAGAGCTGCATCTTCCTAGAGATAAAACAGGGAAAAAAACGATTTTGTTTAATCTTTTTTTTTTTTGAACTTCAAAGGCCTGTTGTACCTTGTGAAAACTTCACAAGGTACTTAGGTAAATTGATGATCTTGTGATACTGTGCTACACATCTCATTATACTAACAGTTCCATTGAAGCACTTTGAAAATAAAACTATATTAGATAAGCAGATTCCAGAGTCATGGTTTCTATTAATCAATTAATCAACTAATTAACGAGTCAATCAATCGATTGGTTAATTAATCAATTTATTAATTAATGAATATTACAAAAACATAATAAGAACCGTAGCAACTTTTTATATAATGTTTGGTAATAATTCAATATTTTGTTTTGTTTTTTTACAGAAAATATGATGGGCTCTTCTTCTTTATAAGCTTTATAGTATTTATAAACTCAATCCTGGACACCTTGAACATCAAATATCTCTAAAAAATAAAGCTGAATATATTGTATTTTTGTAAATGGTTTGTTTTTCTATAATTGATGCACAATAGTAAATGATTAAATGTAGATACTTTCACTTTCAGGTTATTGCTTATTTTTGTTCAACACAACTGACACGATTAGTAAATAATAATCATCACCATCATCACCATCATCATCATCATTATCATTATTATTATTATAACATCTATCTAGGATTATATTTCTGAAATGTTTATGATTATAATAAAGGAATAAAGTTGAAAGCCGTACTTACATTGTGAGACGCGTTATAAGGCGTTATAATCCTTTGCTGGACTTCTGATGCGTTCTATCACCAATAATGAAATAAATTCACCAAATAAAAAAGCGAAATAAAGAAATGTGATGTATTTAGAGAAGGTTTTTGAGTGCAGAAGAGATTCAGGTGTTTACTGCACAAACCGCACATGAACTGAACAACGACAGAACGACACCAAGAGGAAAGAATGTGGGCCGTATCCTAAATAGCGTCCTGCTCCCTACATAGTGTCACTTACATACCATGTTCAATAATAGCTTCTGCGCGCGCGCTAGTGCACTACGCTTTCAGTAGACTGGGCATTCAGGATCGTTAGAAATGTAGTAGATGAAACCGAAAGTAAGTCAGATGTGGGGAAAACCCAGTGTGCGGCCTGTTGATATTAAAATGCACTGAACAACACGTACGTGAAGCTTTGAAAAAGGTTATATCTTCCCAAACTGACGACTTCAAAGCAAAACAAGAAAGAAAAATCAGATACAATGTTGTTATCTGCTCCCTAATAAAAATAAAAAAAAGCCTCACATCCTCGACCAATCAGAATCAGCGCAGAGGAAAGAAATAGCGACATCTGCTGGTTTAAAAGTGCATTCTCTATAGACTGGGGTTTTAATGGTTGCCAGATTGGACCATTTTCAACCAAGTTCTTTAAAATGAAGAAGAATTTAGTTTTTTTAAGTACTAAACAATATGCCCAAAAGTTTGTGGACACCTCAACATCACAGCCAGATGCGGTTAGCATTTTAGAGAACCTGAATGTGTAAAACTGGTAAGAGAATGGTAAGAAGAAAATTCAGGACAATTGAACATTTACACTGGAGTGTTTATCTATCACGGCCTGCCCAAAACTCGATCATGAGAAAGATGATGTAAATAAACAATCCGACTGATTTTCTCATGTTGTGTTAAAATGTTTTGTAGTTATATGATAATAAAAAATGGTTCAGCTTGTAATTAAATACCGGCTGTCAAAATGTCTGAAATGTTCCTGAGCATCAGAGAATCATAGAAGAGCACTGACTCACTGTACACATGACAGGGATTACTGACTAATATTTTATGCATGATTTGGAAATAATCATCCTGTAATCTCTGGTTTGGTTACAAGAAATTATCCATCGATATCACTGGCAAAACCAAACTCATCCTGTACACACACCATCTATATTATGGACCGTGGAAGGATTTAATAACTGCATAAAACAACAGGAAATCCTATTAAATTGGATGGTGGGTCAATATTATGCTTCCTATTTAGTTATGATTATTAGTTAGTATCAGAAATGTGAGTTTTACATAATAAAATGATGCAGAAGAAGGAGATTATACACAATTTTACAAATTGAAGAAATCTACAGACTGTATTCTGAATTTTCAGCCCTTTTCCATTCGATTTTTGTTACTTCTTTTCCTCCAACAATGCTTTGTGTACTTGTGTGTGAATTCCAGACTTTCTTAGACTTCCTGAAATTCAACTTTTATTTGTATAAACGAAGTCAGATTCCTGCAATTTAAAAAACACCTCCAGATCTGCAACCCAGCCTCAAGACACACACACATACACACTCATACTCCTATTCTTTTCCACACAGTGGCAGGAAGTAGTACAGCTATGTGCGGAAAAAGAATGAGGGAATAAATTAAGGAGGCGTGGACATAACGGTTCACACGACCCGGGGTATTTTAGCATCGGGTTCAAGAGGGAAAAAAAATCTGGGATTCAAAAAGATATCGTCCATGAGGGAAAAGTTCTGCACACAGACGACTTGCTTGTGATCTGAGGTTCAGGTTAGAAGGAAATCAGGAGGAACCTTTTGGGACTAAATATCTACTATGGTCCTGGTGGAGGATCTTCTGATCTTTATGTTATGGCCCATCAGCAGTTTATGTCATGGTAAGTCCAGATCGTCTTGATGAACGGATAGACTGAAGGATGAATGGAGGGATGGATAATTTTTTAATGCAATGTCAATGCAAATAGATGAAAGGAAATGTATGTGGATGTGTAGATGAGGGATAAATAGACAGATGTAAATGATGGATGAATGAATAAAAAAACAAGCATGTATGTGGATCAGATAATGAAAAAAAATCTAAATGAGGTCTAATGTATGAAAAGATAGTTAGATAAATCTTAACCTCTCATTAATGGATGTGTTGTAGGTTAAATGCATGCTGGAATAAGAGGGAGGAATGACGAGAGAAGTGATAGATGGCAAATTAATACAATACGAGAATGAAGCATCAGATACAGAAGGCAGAATGTAATTGGTGGATGGATGAAATGATGAGAGGTTTAATAGATGTGTGAAATGGACGGTGATAAAATCCCATTTTTTCACCCGAATGTGGTTGTGAAGAAATTTCATTCCAAATGTTCTGGGCATTTAATTATTACATTATAAAACTATAACACGAACAAAATGTTGGATTTATTCAGACAATTTCTGTAATTTTGCTTCTGAAAAAAAAAAGACCTAAAATTTATGCATCATTAATTGTTACCACTGACGTGTTATTAAAACCCAAACTATCAATATTTCACGTAAAAGTGATTTAACGTTTTTTTTTAATTCATGCATAGCCAAGAACAATCCTGTCTTTCTTTCAGTTGTTGTGGTCTGTGAAAGATTTCATTGTCCTCCACACCTGTTAGTCTATTGTTCCTCTCCATTACGTTCATCATCACCATAGTGTTGCCCTTCAACCCTGACCAACTCCTACTCCACTCCATTTCCTGTTGCTGCAGACCTCTTTCTGGTTCACTTTTCCTGTTTGTGTAGAGTCGGAGTTTCCTGTTTCCCATTTGGTCTCAGGCCAAGAAAACGCCTTTCGGGCCTTTGTGGTGTTTGCTCGTTTTTTTTTTACTTTTTACAGCGTGAATATTCCTGCTTCTGATTTAACTGTTCAAAAAGGGCAGAAAATCCCTTATTTATAAAATACTATTATTTTATTACTTACATTTATAGCATTTTGGCAGTTGAGGATTAATGAATGTGAACGCTGACTGCACTTGAGGCCTCCTCACCTCACCTACATCAGTACCTGCCTTTCATAATACCCTTGTGGCTGATACCAACATATATATCCATTAACACACTCCAAAATCTAGAGGCAGAAGAGTGGAGGGAATTATAAGAGCAAATTGGAACTAAATGTGGAATGCGATGCTCAAACATCACATACCGTACTTATGATCAGGTGACCCAATACTTTTGGAAATATAGTGCATATAAACAGAGACAAAAACAGGGAAAAAGTGCGAATCTCAGTGTTTCAGCAAGAGGTAGTTCTTGGGGGAACCAATATTTTTAATAATTTGACCTGCAGGAGTAATTTAAATAGTAGCATTAGGAATATCTGTAGGTAAACAAATTAGGATAATTAATTGGAAAAATAATCTTTCATTTTCCTTGATTTCCCAAGGGTTTGCTCTCTTTAAACCATCGCCAAATGACCACTGGAGCAGCTGTCCTACAGACAAAATGTGCAAAACTAAGTTTGGGAATGGTGTGTGTGATGCGGAATGCTCCGGCTCCCAGTGCCTGAAAGACGGCTTCGACTGCGTTAAACCCAGAGAGGCTTGCAAGTAAGAATCTGATCGTGTCTTGTGTCTGATTGTACGGCATGAATAATTTGATTGTCTGCTTGTACAATGTCCAAAAGCAAGGATGAGAACTGTTCTATCATCTTCTCTTACAGCTCCCGTTACATTCAGTACTGCCTTAACCACTTCGACAACACTAACTGTGATATGGGCTGCAACACTGCCCCCTGTGGTTGGGACGGATTAGACTGTGTAAAAAACTTTAAGAAACAGCGACCCAATTGGGCCAAAGGATCTCTGATAGTGCATACAACGATTCCATTTCAGAAAATGCCATTAGAGAACAGTTCATTGCTTTGGGCTCTTAGCGTCCTGCTCCAGACCAGCGTCAAACTGAGAGGGGTGGTGCCTCTTAAGCCCAGTGATGATTTCTTTGCTATGGATGCTGATCAGCTGATAGAGCTGCACCAACAAGCACCTAACTACAAGAGCAACAGGTATCAAATCATTTTCTTGCATTTGATGTTATTAGTATAGATTCATTGGGAACTCTGAAGTTAAGGAATGATGGTAGGGTTTGGTGGGAGCTCAAAGGTTAAGGCATTGAACTCTGGATCGGAAGGTCACAAGTTCACCACTAAGCTGCCACTGCTGGGGCCTTGAGCAAGGCAATTAACCCCTTAACTGCTCATTTGTAAGTCATACTGGATAAGGTCATCTGCCAAATGCCATCAATGTAAATGTTTGTTAGAATTGCTCGAGTGCCAGACTGCCACTTTAAGGTTATTGGCCCAGCTGTTCTTGGGTCTCGACCTCCACCCTTGCAAGATGGCTTAAAAAAGAAATAATTGCATGGTCCATTTATTTTGAGAAAAGTAGTTTAGCAATAATTCAGCAAAGAAAAGAATGCCAAATTTAGTGATCAGCAAAGGCCACAGAATTTGGTGCTGACATTTCTAAACCCAACAAGTCAAGTCAAGTCAAGTTTATTTCTATAGCGTTTATCCCTGATGAGCAGCCGTGGCGACTGTGGCAAGGAAAAACTCCCTTAGATGTAATGAGGAAGAAACCTTCAGAGGAACCGGACTCAAAAGTGGAACCCATTCTTATTTGGGTGACATCAAGAGTTTGATCATAAATTTTCCACAATACAGAACACTGGAGAGTGAGAACTAACATGAGTACTAAAGTATATATATATATATATTTATAGACAAACAAATTGTCTTGGTCCAAATACTCCCAACAATAATTTCCTGAATGTCTTTACACCTAATTATTTTGCTACTAATTTGTAACATTGTCAAAACAGTAAAAAAGGAATAATATCGATTCAGCGTTCACATTTTGTCATTCGGTCAATAAGTAACTTCAATCCATGTGTTTATTTTGTTTTAATTCAGGTCATTACTGTTCCTACAAGTGGATAACAGGCCATGCTCCGAGTTATCTCACACTTGTTTCCCCTATGCATCCGAGGCAGCTGATTTCCTGAATGTCTTGATGATATTGGGCCAAGCCCCATCCTACGTCACACCATATATCCACATGCTCATTAGCATCCGAGGCATCAATAAGGAGATCACACTGACAGAGTCTCCCACCCAGGATGGTACCACACAAAACGGCTAACATTTTATTTTTCATTTTTCATTTGCCAACCTTGGTCCATTACTATTTTCTACTGCAGTATAAATAAGCCATTATGACCATTTCTTCCTTATCTTTTCCATGCTTTACAATACAGGTTCTCCTCCATGGCTGTGGCCCGTGGTTGGTATTGCAGTGGGCATCGGGGTATCGCTGGCTGTCGTGGCACTGGCCATGATGGTATGGTTCTGGAGAAGACGGCAGAGGAGAGAACGAGGAGACAGAGTGCATCATAGGTCTACTGCAACTGGAAAGAATGATGAGAGTGAAGTCTGGACACAGCGCTCCGCTGAGCAGAACAAAAGGAACGGAAGGATAGCAAGGGAGAAGGACAGAAATGGTGTGAAGAAAAAGAAGAAGAAAGGGAAGGACTTAGGAAAGAAGCGTAGGGAACCCCTCGGAGAGGATGCCATTCGGATGAGGTGAGGTTACTTTGTTCATTCGAAATTTCTTTGAATGGTGCATCAAGCAATCGAATTCCTTGTTCCATTTGTTTGTGAAATATAAACAAAGTTGTGACATTTAGAGCTGTGCCAAAGGTCAAGAGAACATGTGTTCCAAAGACAAAAATAGCTCTTCCACCATCCTTCCTGTTCCCATCCTGACACCCAGCTTGTTTACTCAGGTTATCTGTAACTATAACAGATTTAGGCCGTAAAACACCTTTGATCTATCGGTCAAGCTGTGTGAGGAAACTTTGCTAATGTCTTCTGGGCACATTATCACTGCAGGCCTCTTAAAAAGACCTTGGACATTGGCAGTGACACGGACGTGACCCAGAGCTCAATGGAGGACATCAGCAGGACAATCTGTGACCACAGATCTCCAGATCAGAAACATTTCAACAACAGTCACCAGCAAGTCCCCATAAGTAAGACAGATAAGTCAGGTTTATGATAGTGTCTCAGATGGGTACAAGTTTCATTGTGTTAACATGGTTTCACCATAATTTCCAGGTCCGCCCAGACGGTGGGACAGGAACTCCAATGCTACCCATATGAGGACGCCAAGCAATGTGAGTGTTCATCATTTTTAAAAGTGTTTCGAAAAGGCAAATCTTGCTCAGAAGTAGATGAATTGAAACAGGATCTGTAGGTGGAACCACGAATGGTCATTAATAAGAATGTAGTCTGGTTTAACGTTGTCATTTGAATTCAGAGTAAAAATATTTCGCTTCCTGCAGAACAAAACAAGCATCAAAAACATGGAATAGTCCAATGGCGTAACCAATGAGCCGCCACATCCATTTTAACCTTCACATAATTGCAAAGGACCCTCATTTATCCATAATAGGATCACAGAGGCAATTAATTTAGGGGCATAATATTAAATTGTTCCTAATACGTTGTCAAATATAAACTTTCAGACATTTTTACATTCATTTACATTAACGGAATTTGACAGACGCAACTATCCAGAGTAGGTTTTCAAAATTCGATTAATCTTTAAAACTGGAAACTTTCCATGAGCATTAATTGGAATATATGAGAATTAACTGGAATTACTGGTAATAAATTTGGACTTTATAAAATTGCAGGTTATCTTGGTGTGTGTTCACATACATTACATAAATATTACATACATTTACCTTGTGCTGTGTGTAAACTATTGCACAACAAACTTTTACTAACAATTAAAACAGTCAGAAATTAAATTTTTTTAAATCCGTATTAGTTTACATGAGTCATCTTATGACCAAACAAAACATTTTTATATTTATGTTTGTATATTATACAGTTCATGTAAAGTACTCCAAATTTCTAATTAATTCCCATCAATTCCCCCAAATTCTTATAAATTCCTGGGAGGTTTCCAACTTGGAATATTTCCAAAATTTGAAGTTCCCACAGAAATTTTCCACTTTGCAACCCTAATTTCCACCACTTTCAAAGCATCTTACAATTATCGTATTTATACGACCGAGCACTTAAAGGCTCAAGGGCCCAATACTGGCAACTTGGTAATGCTGGAATCTGAACTCACGGCCTTTCGATCAGAAGTCCAACATCTTAAACTCTGAGCTCCCCCACATAATGACTACAATATTCACAAGGACTTTTTATTATTTCATTCCTAATTATTCATTATTCATCATTATTATAATTATTTTGAACTCCTAGTCAACCCCAGTGCAGTGGTGTGGACCTGATGGTTCTGTGGTTCTGATCCGAGCTGTGAGAAGTGGCCTCGATCGAGTGGTGCTGGAGCTGCTCAGAGCTGGAGTGCCGGTCAATAACACCGACCACACCGGTAATCAGCACTTTACTTATTAACCCAGGTTCTGTTAAATGGAGGTAACTGGAGTGTCTGTTGTGGCCTTCAAAGTCATATTAAGAACTGTTTTCAATCTGTCTACTCTTTAACCTTAGTTACTGTATTTTTTGTGTAATTCTTTATATGCTAAGTGGCCAAATGTGTTTTGAACATCTGACCAGATGTGATTGGTGAATATCACTTTCCAAAACCATGGGCATTGCTTTCGGGTGTCACCCTTTACTGCTTTTACAGCCTCTATTCACCTTTGCACTAGATTTTTTAACTCATTTTGATTGGTGCTCGGTGTATCTACTGATCACCAATATACAGTTCAGCATCAGTTCAGCAGAACATTTAGAGAGGAATAAATGATGAAAAAACTCCAGACTCGTACTTTTATATTGAACTATATCGAACTTAATATATTTTATTATATAGATATTAATAAGTGTTTGACTCTTAAATATTTTGGATATTTAAGTACATTTGAGTGCAAATAATTTTGCACTCAAGTGAAAGTTTAAAGGGACACTTTTTCTGGAGTCATATTTTACCAAGTGCATCTCTACTTCAACTACATGGTTTGTTTACTTTGTCCACCTCTGGTGGTAAATGTGGCGAGTTTCATATGCTCTCATGTCCCGTAATCTTCATAGCTGACAGCTCACTTTTACCTGCATGGGAGAAAAACCTTGTTGGGTCGTTCTTGGACTTCTGATAACCACCCCTACCATATCACTAGAGACGTTGTAGGAGGGCCTATGAATTATAATACCTAGATATAATACCTACATAGTTGCACTGATTCCTGAATAGGGTTTTAAAGGTCTACATAGACATGGCTTGATGGGCAGATGGGGAGTAACATGCATTTCTCTGATCTCCCCATTTTCCTCCTTCTCTTCCTCTGTCCTTTCCTACTGTATTGCTCTGCTCTCAGAACTCCTAATTCCATCCGATGAGTCTGAACAAAGTTAATGTGCTGTGGCGCATTAAGTGTGACTGCTTTTGTAACAGCTTTCATTTCATCTGATTTCATCGAATTCCTTTCGCAAGCTCTTTAGACCCTATTTAACGAAAAACACTATTCACCACTTCTTCTTCTTCTTCTTCCACTTCTTCCATAGCCTCCTTTCTTTAAAAAATTTCCTTGATAACCCCCTGAAGCCATTGCATGCTTATGTTTGCGTCTTTGTGTATGATGGAGCCTCTTCTATCCTTTATTTCCTTCCTCTCTAAATCCACTCTCTCTGCTAGGGAGATCCGCCCTGCACTGGGCATGCTCAGTGAACCACCTTTCATTAGCAAGGACGCTGATACGTTACGGTGCTGCTGTGGACATGCAGGACCATAAGGTAAGGTAGCCCTGTTTGTTTTTTTATACTGTCACATATTTCAGATAACTTGGTTATGGTTGAATTCATGGACCTGCTCTATTTCCAGGGTGAGACGGCTCTGTTTCTTTCTGCTCTCCACGGCTGCTACGATACCGCCAGATTCCTACTTCTGAATGGTGCCAATCAGGAACTGATGGACCGCAGGGGGCGTCGGCCAATAGATGTGGCCCAGGAAGGATACCATCATCAGATCTTTGAGCTTTTATTAGGCTACAGGGTCCACCAGAGCCCGTTTCCTGTGGCCCCAGCTACCGAGGTGCTTTGGGATGATCGCACTTACATGTATTCCCCGTGGGAGGCATCGCCCCCATGTCTGCCAGGAAGAAGTGCCTCCTTTTCTGGGGTTGTTGGACCGAGGGATCTGTCTTCACCCCAGCCCAGGTAATGTTTGCAATATAAGTTACTCAGATGAAAAGCAGAAAAATGTACTGTATGGATTTTGGGCATTATCTTGGAATCCACCAACAGGATGTCAGGATAAGTCACTGGTACATTTGGACTCTCTCCAGAACTGTCTTGCGAGAGTTTTTGTCTTGTCTGTGATCTGTAAACTGAAAGGATGCCTTACTGCAAAAAACCTAGTCAAGACTCACAATCTCATTTCTAGCCATAAAAATTGTATTGAGCTTAATCTAAGAATAAAATACGATGCAAGAGCAGATTGTGTATGATTAATATGCAAGAAAACACGCCATCACTCATGGGTTACTACTCTTGGATAAGCATCAATTCCCAGGAGCACCATCTGTATATATTACAGTGCAAATTGACTGTATGAAAATTAGTGCAAATTACAGCTATATCTTTTTTCTTCTCCACAGTGACTGGCAATATGTTCAGGCCCAAAGCTGGCGGCCAATGACAACCCATTCCACGACGGCACTGGTCAGCCCCAGGGTTCTCAGTCGGCCATCCCGTCCAATCAGCACACTCCAGGAAGTGACCTCAGAAGCTGAAGAAGAAGAAAGAGAAGCAGCTCACCAAGTCCACAGAGCAATGACACCCAACATCCTGTGTCCTCAGCCGGCACCCCGGCAGCGTTCGTTCTCCTGCACACAGCCCGCTCTCCAGCGTCGCTTCAGTGCCAACCAACCAGAGCCGGCTGTCAATGTCCTACCTGAAACACTACCTAATGAGCAAGTGGAAATAGTGGTTGTGCCCCATCCTAAGCCAAGTACCAGCCAATCAGAGAGCAGAAGTGCAGGGATGGAGTGTAACACAGACTCTGGGAGAGAGAGGAAGAAGAGTAGCAAGTCCAAATCTCAAAGCGAGGTAGTTAATACTGAGGCCATGTCAGTACAGACTGTTATGTGATCGTGATGGATTTTATGACACTCTGTATTGCAAAAAGTTCCGAAAGTCTAATTCCACTGCCAAGCACTTTTCACTAATACATGTATATATATACGAGGTGGTATCAAAAGGTTTCAAGACTTCATTTATCTGCATTTACATGCTATTACCTTCAAAATAGTCTCCTTGCACAGCAATAAAGTGCTCCCAGCATGCCTGACACTTCTGCAATGTGTCCTGGAGGTCTTTTGTTTGAACCTTCTGCAATTCACGCTGGATCTCCTCAACGGCGTCAAAACAGAGACCTTTAAGCTGAATCTTCATCTTCGAGATGAAGTCCACAGAGGCCAAATCCAAGTGAGTAGGGTGGGTGCAGAAATGAGATCATGTGGATTGTTCTCCGACAATCATTATGCACAAATTGCTGAAGGATTTCAACATTTTCGGGGGTCGAGCTCATCTTCCTGATCTCTCGTCGCCCTCCAGTGATGTTCTTCTGCTCTTGAAGGGCGTGTGCAGAACAGCACCAGTTAGTCTTGAAACCTTTAGATACCACCTCGTATAGAAAGCAAATATACATTATATGGGCATTAAATTACTTTTACAGCCATTTGTGGTTCTTTCCCGAACTGTTGCTACAAAGCTTTGGGCACACAATTGTATATGATGTCTTGGGTTGGTGTAGAATTACATTTCTCCTCCACTTGAACTAGGAGATCCAAACCTGTTTCAGCATCGCAATGCACCTGTGCACATATCCAGCTCCTTGAAGATATGCTTTACACGGATTGGCGTGGAAGATCTCCTGCTATAAGTCTTCCCAAGTACACTCTAAAATCTAGTGTAACATTAAATAGGGACTCAATGTAGAATGGGACGTTTAAAAAGTACATATGAATCTTGTGGTCACATGTCCATATATTGTATGCTGATCTAATATTAAGTTTGTGGATAAGGTTATTTTTAGTGTTATTACTATTGCTTTTTATTAAGAAATAATGTAATATAATTGTACAAACAAATGGACTGGTAGTGGATTTAGGCTTTTGGCCCCAGCTGTATGTATTATTGTATAAATAAAATGATGTATTGGCCTGTCTTTTTTTTTTTTTTTTACCTGTACAAAACCTTACATTGTAAAATAAAGCTGTTTGTTTAAGAGTCTTAAAAACTTTTTATCATCTGATGAAGTCAACTGTCAGATGTTCAGTCGAAGTAGTCTTAACCTTTATGATGTCGTACTACAATTTGGGGCATGTGATATTTCTTATAAGAACACTGGATAGTTTACATATATGAAATTGAATCTTTATCACTGTAAAATTATATAAACAGTGCATTCAGAAAATATCCAGACCCTCATGCGAATTCTAGAAATGTCTAAGTGATGAACAATGTTAGTCGTTTAGCTGATGACATCATCATAAAGTTTGTGTTCCAGCTAGTCATGCTATTGTAAAATGAGGTCATAATACAAATTGGGTCATGTGATACAGTTTAATACTTGGATATTTCTTTAACTGCAATATTATACCCTTAATAGATGTTTAATATGATGCTGAATCTTCATCACTAAGAATAATATAAAATAAATGAATAAGGAGTAAAGCTAGTGATATACAGGTAATCAATTACAGTACACAATTAAGCAAAACAGTGAAATTTACTGTACTGTATTGTATAAACTACACAGTATAATCTGATGGTCTTGTAGCCCATTTTAGGCTTGTGCAGGTCTACAATTTTGCCCCTGACATCCTTTGACAGCTCTTTGGTCTTTTCAATGGTGGTGGAGAGGTCATTTCGTCATCATAAGTTTAAAAAAAATACCTAAATATACAGATATGCAATATGTATCGTCAAGGTTTTCTATAAAAAAAAATAATAATAAAAAAAAAGCAATACTGGACACAAAACACATCTCGGCTCAATCGACTACATCTGGTGCGCCAAAAGGGTCAAATGGTATTAATAATCGCCCCTGGCCCGGGACTTCACGGTGAAATGAAAAGCTGCGGTTGAATGTGTACACAGACAGTCTTTATTGTAAAAGAGGTAGAGAATACAGGTGTTTCACTGTACAGAGAAAGACAGCACTGTGGATATACGCATTCAAACCGTAAATAAAGACGGCAAAACGCACCCCGTTCTGAAAAAGAAGAAAAAAAAAAAAAAAAAAAAAAAAAAAAAAAAAACAGTACACACAGTAAAAAAAAAAAGTAAGAATGAAAGAAGGAAAAAAAGAAAGAGAAACACACACACACAAACACACAAAAAAAAAACACACAGAAGACAAAAACGATCTTTGGATTATTCTCTATTGCCCCTTAAAACCGTGCCAATTCTCAATCCGAGCTTCGAAAGAAACAATATAGGGTTAGAATAGCATTTAGAACAGTAACAATAGTATTAGAGTTATAAAAGCAGACATAATGCGGCTTACCTAACATTTCTCCTCGTTCTTCAGAACCCGAATATTGCAGTAACGCGTAGTGGAAGTAGTTAATGAAGAAAGAAATTAACTATAAACCAAAAAACTAAACGGCCGAGTACATGAGCCTAAATAAAAGCCGTTTCCTCCTTTTTCTCTTGTGCACACACACATTCCAGATAGACTTTTTTTTTTTTTTTTTTACAAATTTTTTTTTTTTAAAAAAAAAAAAAAAAAAAAAAAAAAAATAGCAAAACTAAAAACACTGCACTTTGGCAGAAGAGTGAAAGTCGCTCTCTCTCTTTCTCTCTCTCTGTTTTCTTCTCGTCTCTCAGACGCATCTGGAACCAGCGCTTGCCCTCAGTCTGAATTGTCGGAGGCGTCGCTTCCGGTTGGAGAAGGAGGCGTGTTCTGATCCTGCCAGCTCCCGTTAGTCTGCGCATAGACACGAGAAATAAGAGCCTCGTAAATAACATGAAATAATCTACAATACAGCAACTCAAACTTGTACAATTCTTGCACGTTTTCCAACAACGTTTATAAAAAAATCTGTACAACATCAAACAGTTAAATCAATCAGTGGGTGCCAATACTATTAGTAAACGCCTGAGAATCCTTTAAGCAAGACACTACAGGGAGAAATCAGGTCAGGACCTAAGCTCCGCCCACTAGTAATGCCCGATACAGCTGTAAATACGTTCCTTTTGTGCACATTAGAAATATTACACAACATTGTAATACTGTAAATCTCATTAACAAGTTTCATTTTTATTGATAATTCATAAAAAAAAAGCGCAGCATTCCAAACTTTTTCTGAAAAAACTTCCCAGATTACAGCCAAAAAAATCCTTATAACTAGATTTCAGCTCAAAAAGCAGAATTGTGGAATTTATTCCATCTCCTGTAGTTTGCCATGAAACCCACTCAGATACAAACCCCAGGAGCATGCACTAATGTGAACATCTTTCTTTACAGACAGATGTTCAGAACCAGATGTGTCTTACCACTGGATTGCTAAAATGATTTTTTTTAAACAGTGAGCTAGTATTATAATAACGATGCGCATCGTATTAATGTTTATTTTTTTTTATTATTGAAGCGTCGCATTTACAGAGCAAACCCTGTGGGTCACTGAGCGCACACGAGGACACGATCGGGAAATTGGTTCTGAATGAGTGTGGGGGAAAAGTCGCGGCTCATTATTTAAAACGGAGACTTGTAAATAAACACATTTCTGTGTTACGTAACCCGGAAAAACTATCCAATGTTTATTTAATTTTTTGCCGATAGCTCCAGCAATCGTCAGCCTTTATTATCTAAGATGGCGTTATTAAAAAATCCTCTTGATCTGACTTGTAATCTGAATTATTATTTTTTTATTAAGTACACACTTTGGCATTTGCATGAATATAAAACTTTCCCGAAGATGGTTCACATTATCGTGGAATATTTATATTAATAATGGAGCTCTCTTGAGAATTCGAACCTCAATGCATTCATCAAGGTGTTTATCAAGGTGTTTATTTCGAACATCTGGAAAACGATCTTATTTAAATATAGAAAATCCCCAAATGAAATGCGACTGTGACCCTCATATCATCAATGTCCAAAATCTATCTGGTGTTTGACAACGGATTCCGAACACATTCATGGAAAAGTGGTTTAAAATTGGACGTGTGCGGGTTGATGGAAACTTGTGGACTAATCAGCCCTCTGTATTCTCTCCAGTCACCCAGAACAGCAATGTACAATGTTCTTGTGGTGTTTTTTTTTCTCTTCCAATTTGTCGGAGTTTGTAATGATGGGTCGAGTATGAGCATGCGCGTGTAATGATCTCACCCGGCTCTCTCTGGGACTATACAGCCTTTCTGAAAAGCGCAAGTCCTACCAGAGAGAGAGAGGACAAGGAAGTTTAGGTGCGTCCACACACATTTCTTATAATGGATATAATAATATACAGTTCCCTCCACTAATATTGGCACCCTTGATAAATACGAGCAAAGGAGACAAAATTTACAAAAAGAATCCGTAGTCATTGATAAACAATTGCAAACACCACAGTTTTTGCATAAAAAATAAAAATAAAAAAGACCTTTAATAAATATATGTGGCCCATTTATTGGCAGTACAACGCAAAAATGGAAATAAAAATAGAACGCAGCGATTCGCCAATCCATATTCTATCAGGTCTTCCCTGAAAAAGACATTTTCTGAATAAAAGCATTTTCTGCTCTAAAACACTAATGGAGGCTTTGATCGATACCATCAGAGAAAATCGGGGTTTTACATCTTTTAAATCGGGGTTGTACATCTGGAACCATGACTTCTGTTCAAAGGGGGGAATAAATAGAAGGTGACACATTTACCAAGGGTGGCAATATTAGTATATGGCACTGGACACACACACACACACAGAATAAAACGTGCACACGTCCATGCGTCGGGAATGGCAGCATGCAGCGTGGGACATTTAAATAGAATTAAGATGGAGAAAGGATCTCACCTGAGCCCCCATGTGGTAGCCAGGCTGCTCGCCATTCACAGGAGGAACTCCAAGGAAGAGATCAGCTGACCCTGAGAGCGAGAAGGAGCCTGAGCCTGGGAGAAGTGTGTGTGTATTGTGTGTGTGTGTTTTTATATGTGTGGGACAAAAGGTTATCTGTAAAAAACACATGCTCATTGCTTTTGTATTACTATGTAACCACTCCCACACGCACCCCGCCCAAACCAGGCCAATTGAATTCCTCTTCATTTACAACAACATAATTACATTCAAGCCTGATTAGATACTTAGTCAGAGTCGCTTAATATTAAGTGAAAGCCAGCATGGGACAAGAAACAGCATACTACACTGATCGGATTATGCTAATTAGTGCCGGCTAGCTTTAATCCATTATTATTAGCAACGTTGACCACTTCCAATATTTATTATAATAAAAATAAAACAATTCTGGGCTTACACCAAGACGTCCTTAGTGCCCGAGGTTTGCCTCTTCAGCTTTGTAACTGAGCTTTGTAATCAGGTAAAGATCATCCATCTTAACAAAATAAAACTTCCTACGAATCTACGTCTGATTATATGTTTTAGCGATGTGGGTTAGAACACGGTCTTAACCCGGTCTTAACCTGTTTAAAAGTCAAGTCAAGAGGATTTTTTTAATATCAGCCATCTTAGATAATAAAGGCTGTCCGATTGCTGGAGCTATCAGCAAAAAATTAAATAAAACATTGGATAGTTTTTCCGGGTTGCGTTATAGAGAACGAGGGCAGCCTCTAGAGGCGGTTTGTTTGAAGTGTCTTTTTATTCATTTTGGATGCAACTGATCCGATTTATTTGGAGTGTCAATTTTTGTTTCGGCTTGATTGCATGTCTTATTTTCATCAATATATTTTTACAAAATAAATATATTAATTTAATATAATAGTTTTAATAATATTTATATAGATACAAATGTATAATTAAATACAGCGCATAAATATTTTATTTTATTCATATTTATTAAATTTAGCAAATCTTCATGATTCAGTACTGGTTTTTTTCCTAATTAGGTTCAGTTCTATTTAATATGGAGAGTTTTATTTGTACTTTTTTATCAGCATTTTTTTTTTTTTTTTTTTTTTTACATTTCTGCACCTTTGGCTTTAAATATAAACAGACGTCCATCCATGACCTTTTATGAGGCTTTCATCTCCAGCACAAATCTTAAACGCAAACTTCTCCTTGCAGATCTGACCCCTTTACCTTTAAAAATCCTTAATCTTCAGATAAATCCATAGCGTTGGACGTACCGGTGGAGTTGGGGGTTTGTGGCGACCCCTCCCTCTGCGTCGCCCCCATGGCCGTCTTCATAGCGTAAAGGTTGGCCTCCTCCTGGAACTTGCTGATGTTTTTCTTGTAGCGGATTCTCTTGTTGCCAAACCAGTTGGACACCTGTTACAACACGGAAACAGGAAGTCGATCAACGTTTGCATCGTCATAGCAACTTCTGCCTCACAATGTAACAACCGATCACAGCTGTGCGGGCCGAGTCTGCTCCTAACACCATGAGGAAACCCCTTTTGGCCATGTCCATGTTAATACAGCATGAATTGGGAAAAACAAAGCCTGGTCAAAAACGATGACGCGGCAACTTTTTGTTTACTTTATAAGAAAATAAACGTTACAATTAGTAACACAAATAAAAAAATTTAATACTAAGTGATGGAAACGGATCGAATGCCGTAGTGGACCACGATCACCATGACACGGTATGTTGCCTTCATACCCTATAGCAACCGTATGAATGCTTTGTTGTATTGCGTCGCTTTGTTTGCTGTTCCGTTACTAAGAGGAGCTCGGCCTCATCGTGCATGGAGACAGTTACTGAAGCGATCAGATGTGGCGTCTATTCAGTTTATACTCTCCAGAATAACATTGTCAGTGTTTACCTGGTGATCTCTTCACTGCCTTGGTACGTGTCGTGTTACCTGAGAGACGGTGATGCCACACGATTTGGCGAGCTCCTCTTTGGCCTCCTCGCTGGGGTAAGGGTTCGACAGGTGAGAGTAGAAATACTCGTTCAGCACCTCCGTGGCCTGCTTGCTGAAGTTGCGCCTCTTGCGCCTGACAGAGACACGCCGCCAGTTCAACCAGTCACATCTCGTGCAAACAACGAACCGGGCTCAACTCATCGGCTTATCATCAAATCCAAACGAGAGCGCAAATATTTACACGCGCAAACACGGCACACAAAACGCACGCACCTGGCGTCCAGGAAGCGGGACCGGAGGATCATGACGGCCTCGCACGTGCTCTGTTTCAGCTGCGTCTGGATGGAGCTGAACTTGCGGTGGATGATGGCCACCATGCGCTCGATCTCACGCGGGGACACGGGCCGCGTGCGCGACTGTTCCCGCAGCAGGTTCATCACGTGGGTCGTGAACTCGCTGCACGCCTGAAAAGCAAGAAATGGAAAACGAGTGTGAGAATCCGCTTCAAAAAATAAAATCGACAAAAAAAAAACCCCACAAAAAGTCATTCTTTAATAAATCAAACACAATAACGACATCAAACACGCCAGAAGGTTCCGTTACAACAAAAATAATCAAAGTCACAGTAGATCCATTAACTGTCTTGCATAATGCTCACGGTTCCCTTCACTGGTTCAGGAATTTCTCCTGGAAGATCAGGAACTTCTCAGAAATTGACCCAAAAAGGGCGCGACCCTTTTTTTTATAGAACCTGCACCCAACATCGATCCGCGCGATCAATTTCCGCTTTTCAAACCAAGATGACCGATTCCTGCGTCTGATCCTGGATCGATACGGTCTCTTGCGTGGCAGCTATTAGATGAAAGTGAATCTTTTCCCCTCCCTGCGCAGATTATTGACTTCTCGATACACGTTCTCGGAACCCTTCTTCGATCTGACATGCTGCCTTGGGACGTGACGTCTGATGGTACGCTCGTGGAATGTAAAAACTGAACCTGAACACATTCGATCTTTTCAATAATTTGTACCGAATGTCATTAACGCATCTACTGAAGCTGGTTCTTGGTCACGTATAGCTGTGGACACTACATTTCTCCTGCTCTACCAGTTTAAGAAGCATAGTGGTTAAAGCACTGGACTCTGGATTAGAAGATCACCAGTTCAGATCCCAGCATCACCGAGCCGCTACTGCTGGGCCCTTGAGGAAGGCCCTTAACCCTTTACTGCTTGGTTGTAAACACTTCCAAATGCAGATAACAGTGAGCTGAATCTGATTTGTCTCTGGTTTTATCAGTATAAATTGGACTTCGTAACATGTATGTGATTTTGATTCACGATTCATAATGAAACCCCCTCCTCCTCTTTTCATTGTGTGACAGGAAGGGCGAGTAAATCGTAATGACATCTGGTTACAGATCATGTAATGATTTGAGTGTGCAGTCTAAACTTAGCCCTCTCTCTCTCTCTCTCTCTCTCTCTCTCTCTCTCTCTCTCTCTACTGACCTGCTCATATTTCTCCAGCTCGGTGTGGTAAATCGTGCGAATCTGGCTCAGCTTCTGTTTGTAGTCCGAGTGCTCCAGCGAGCTGTCTGGAGACATACCGCCCGAGCTGGTCGCCGCAGAGACGGCAGCCGCGGCCCCGCCTCCTTTTTCCGGCCCGGCCACGCCCTCGGCCAGGAGCATGTTGTCGAGTCTGACGAGCTGCGGGTCCGGAGGCTCTTCCTCCTGCGAGTTCCGCATGGACAGACCTGGGATCAAAAAAAAAAAAGAAGTGCAGAGATGATCGTTAGTTTAAAACATGATCATCCAGATTCTATACATCAGTCTCTCATCGTGTACTTCGTCAAATACAAACCACATCACAGGCGTAAACGCACAGAATCGAAGCAAAATTTTAAACAAAACTTTTTGGCAAATTTATTGTTGTTCGGCCCATTAATATTTTTAATATCAATCTGCAATGTAATCGAATAAAGCAATATAGGGTTTACGATCCATCTGGCAACCACATGTAAAAATTAAGCAACTGCATATAACAGGTCATGACCATGAACCCTGATTCACATTGTGTGTGTGTGTGTATATATATATATATATTAGTTTACATTTAATGTTGAGTAACACCTCGGAACGACTTGGTTCCAGATACCGCTTAGGTTACAACAGCTGCAACTTTCTCAGAAGACTATCCTGCGGCAGAAAACTTACTGACGCTCCATCGCAAATGTTAACCAGACCCTCAGAGAAGACAATCAATAATTACACGTGTACTACAAGAACATCCAAGAGGAATAAAACACTTAACAACATAGTTATAACACTCCAAAATCCATTATTTTCATATTACAGCACGTTATTCTTATTTATTATGATTATTCATTCCATGAGCGTTTTTGTGATTACTTTTTACACAACGTTGTTCTGGGGAAGAAAAAAAAATCCCGTCAACGTCGAAGTTGAAGACACGATTATTTTTTTCCCCATGGACCGAGGGGTCCGCGTTCTGCCACGAAGCCTGTATACTGTCATGTATATATAACGATTAAATTATTAATAAATTTACATATCATTAAAATGTAACTCGGATCATTAAACGCAGTGGGCGCTTCATTAATTTATCGGCAAAAGTCAATAAAATTAGGTTTATTATTATTTTCGGGTGACCCCATGATCGGGGAACCCCAGACTTACAGTAGATGATTAATATAATAAATTAAATATTATAAAATGTGATTAACACAATAAGTCTGAATGTTTGTGTGTGTGTGTGTATTTATATATAAATATAAATAAAAATACAAATAAATAAACACACCACATAAAGATACACATTCAGCTAGTTGGCTCCTGTTACACAAAACATTATTCTATTTTTAAAAAAATCTACGAGTTAATTTACACTTATTAATACAATAATAATTAATAATAAATAAATGTTAAAAAAGGACAAAAAGAGGTCTGTGTGCTTTACGCCATTAACCTCAGATTGTCGCTTTGTTCAACATGGCGTCTCTCTCTCACTCTCTCTCTTTCAATGGCCTGCTTACAAATACAATAAACTTTTTAATAAATTAGTTAAAAAATTTTAATGCACATCAATGAAACGTACCTGTTTTTTCTTTAATTTCACACAACACACTGAATAAAGCCGGTTTCATCCGGTGACAGTTCAGGGCATGTTTTCTGTAGGGTTTAAAGAAATATTAGCGATTAGCTTCCTTTAAAAGTAAAAACAAACCAAACACAACTCTCTAATATGCATCAAATATACAATTAATCGTCATCTCAAGGTTTATAAAAAAACACCCTGAATGAAAATTGTCCAAAGTTTTATTTATGTTAACATTTCAATGTTAAGAAACTTCTCCTGGACTGCGGATTAGCCGACACTCGTCCTCTATTATAGTACACAAAATAAATACACAAATACAAGCTATAATCGCTGTATTGTGATTATTGGCTTGTGTGAAGTTTGTATTTTGTATTTTATGTTTTATAAAGAGATTTTTAGGAACTTTAAAGCGAGGTTCTCGGTGCAGGATACATAGGAGGCTAGTTAGCAACAACAACAACAACGTAAACAATACAATAAAAAACACAACAACAACGCGATTAAACTAAATTAAACATTTGTAGAAAGTGTACAGTTTTTAAAAACATTTTATCAAGCTGCAAATGTGTGTCCTTATTTAGTATTTTATATATAATGCGTGTATGCTAAGCTGTGTAGCTTTTGGGCAGCTAGCAACTTCATGCTCAAAGTTTGTTTTTGGGCATCGAGCCAAAATCGGATCATAAGCAATAAAAATCAAGGCGGATTTTTTTTTTACTCACTTTGCCTGAGCTTCGTCCAGACTTTGGTCGGTAATGGTCATGATTTGTTGCAAAATGTCCCCGATGTCACGTCTGTTTTCGTGGCCGTTTTCCGTTCCCTCGAGGCCCGCGTCATCGGAGCGGTGGTGTGGCGGAGGGTGCACCGAGTTCAAGCCGTGCATTCGCGGGTGAGTGTTTAACGCGAGCCCCCGGCCTGAGCTGGGCCCGTTGCCTGTAATAGGCTGCTGCTGCAACATACCGAGCGTCACATTAATCTAACCCGAGCCAGCTGTGTGTGTGTGTGTGTGTGTGTGTGTCAGCAGGAGTACACAAGGGCACACACCCTCCAGTCAATACACACTCACACTGGTGTCCTCTAGCAAAAGGGTTCTCTCATAGGATAGAATAATTATAATGTAAATATATATATAATATAAATTATAAGATTCTAAGGGTATTATCGCATATATTACACTGTAATGTAATGCACATATTAGTGCACACACACACACACACACACACACACACACACACACACACACACACCACTGGAGGTAAATGTCATAAAGGTGGAAGTGCCAACAATAATGTATTTATTATACACACTGTACAATAATTCAATTCAGTTTTATTTCTATAGCTGTGTTTAACAATAGACACCGTCCCAAAGCTTTACAGAGATAATTATGGTATAAAATTTGCATTTACGACCTCAGTGCGTATAAGTTTAACCATAAAGAGCGAGACATGTGCGACAGTGGCGAAGAAAAACTCCCTGAAATAGTATGAGGAACCGGAAAGGGAACCATCCTCATCTGAGTACCACCGAATGTCAATTCATTACAGTTCCATCATTGATTTGTGCAAACTGCAGCCCTAAACCATTGGTAGAAAGATAGATAGATGGATAGATAGATAGATAGATAGATAGATAGATAGATAGATAGATAGATAGATTAATATGTAGCATATGTACAGTGAACAACACTGTAAATAAATAGTGCAGATGTAATGAGAAGTAAAGTTTTAGTAGACTTTTGCTAATAACTACAGTCCAATTCCATCGTCATAGTGTTTTTGATCAATTTTATTGATTTCCGCTCGTGTTTAAAGGGACGGTTGGTCATTTTTAAACCCCTGCTGACCGTAAGCCGAATTGCAATCGTGAGAAAAATGACAAGAATTTATCCCTCCTCCAAACTAATCACAGCCTTGACACATGTCGAAGCTTGAAAGTTGCCTCTTCAGGAACAGGGGAAGTGCTCCCGTGGAGCTCATTTTAGGACCAGAATTTTTTGGACACCACTCTGTGCAGCTGAGGAGGATTTATACATGGACAGCCTGAAGAGCCTTGAAGTTACTGAGCAAGTCAAGACTTACGAGGACTCTCATTAATATCGACAGTCTGCTGCAAAGGACCCATTATTGAACTGCAAACATCAACAATGATCGAACTGTAGCGAATGGACATTCGGGGCCACGTAGATGAGGATGCGTTCTTTTTTGAGTCTGGTTCCTCTCAAGGTTTCTTCCTCTTAACATTTTAGGAAATTTTCCTCGCCACAGTCGCCACTAACTCGTTTATTAGGAATAAACTTAGAAGCACTAACAAATAGTCAAATCTGAATTTCCTATTTATATCTAGCGGATATAATAACGGATGGTGTTATATTAAGGTCCGGGTTTGAGTCATTCCTGCTTTGTAAACATTCATAATGTCTTTATCAGGTTACAGTTACATTCAAAAATTTTCTTTGATAATTAACTTTGAAATTTATTACTGTATTTTGTACAAGTCTTTGGGAATACATTAATATTAACCATTTCATGTGTATTATAGACTGCTGTTACAGACAACCAGAAAGATTCTGACCAATCAGAACGATCAAGAGATCTAATTAAAACATCTAATTAGGCTTCTGATTGCAACTGAGCCTCAGCGAAGCCTTTAACATGGAGAAAAAATACATTGTCAAATCAGTTCACGTTGTCTATTCTTAAACGATCAAGTCAGCAGAAGTCGTAGCTACAGACACATTCAATCTATAAAAGCGTTGCCATGACACATTTCCAGTACTGTTTTATCCTCGCACATTCTTAAACCGAGTCGTGCACTTCTTGTTTTTTTGCTGGCAGACAACAGGAAGTGGTGCAAAACCACAAGGTTTTTTTTTTTTCTTGTGTTGAGCAAACGGGCTGCTAGTTTCAACTTGCAAAGCGAGCTGTCAAAAGCAAGAGCAAAACTAAACTCGATACATGTAAATCATCACATTCTTTCTGAAAGCCTGCTATAGAGCCTTAGGTGAACTTATGCATCAGGCTGCATCAGGTCTAATGCTTTCGGGCGGTTCACACACACACACACACACAACGAGACTCAGGTTACTCAAGTTTTGTAACGTTATTGACCAAGTCTATAGGGGTGGGTTGAAGCAGAGTAAGGAAGAGGAAGAAAGTCAGAAAAAAAAAAAAAAGCAGCCCGAGTACGAAACTCTGAACCTGCCAGCACATCGGCGCATAGCTATTTAATTAGATTCGTTTTCGGAAGGAAAACTCGCAAGTGTGAATTTAATATGAAGCATCTATTTTCGTTTGGCGGCAAAAGGCGAAGCCAATGAGGGCCGCCCACGAGACACAGTCTACACGACGCTTTTTCAACATTTCAAGGGCTGGAAAACGGTAAGAGGCCCTCATGGAACTTTCATTGTGTTTGACAATTGTTTTACTAAATCCACTTCGTATATGAGATAACATTCTATTCCATACCTCCTATAATACACAGTCAGTCAATAATTAACTTTCCTGAATTCGTTTTGCTCGTGTTTTCTCTCTTTCTGTAGCATGTAACAGTTACGAGCGGGTTGTGCAATGGTCATGGGGTTTTTTTTCTCCCTTTTTGCTGCTGTCAGCTTAACATTTTTTTAGTAGGATCTAGAGCGGTATTCCATGAAGTAAACAAATTAGAACTGTTTTTACCAAGCGACTCGGCAAATATTCCCGATTGCCAAACAAATCCCGGTCGTGTATTAGAATTACCCTGTTAAGTATATTTTTACAAAAATAAGTACTCCCTATACTTTCATAAATTAAGTTTAGAGTTTCCATATCCGCTGGATGACTGAAGGACATACCAGTGCACTCTGACATGGACTGTGTGGAGGTCAAAGGTCCGATCCCGATGGAGGAGCAGCTGGAGCCACTGGTCATCATCGAGGAAGGGGACGAGCAGGACGATTTCTTACATAGCTCCACGAAAGGGAAAGGCATCCTGAGAGTGAAAAAGGAAGCCATGGAGGACAAAATAAACGGAAACTCTGTGGAAAGTACAGATTCTAAAAATGTGGAAGGAGGTGAACCCGTGCATGTAACTATCACTCGGGAGGAACTGGAAAATCAGCGAAAAGAAGGGTCGGGTTCTGGAAACCGAAAGATGGAGGGAACGAGGGAAACAGAGGAGAACGCAGATGTGAGTAATACCCAAACAGAACCTTTATTAAGGATGGAGAAGGTAGAAGGGGAGCTGCAGGGACTGAAGACGGACGCATTGCCTAAAGCAAAGTCACCTGCTGATGATACTCAGCCTTCAGCACATCTCCGCCCCAAAGACCTACTCAGTCCTGTAGATGCTCAACTAAAGGTAAGGTCCTTTGAGAACAGCTGATTATGCATTCTGAATTGTGTTTTAAGTCGCAATTTGAAATTTTTAGACACTGCATGTGCGAACAAAGAACACAACGACATGCTTTTTCTGACCTGACCCCAACTCTTAGTAGTAAACCTTGTGAGCTGCTGAGCTCCAGTTATAGGTGGAGCTTATTTTAGGTCAAAGTTTAACTTTTTTTAAAGTATTTTTTAAATCATATGACGATTACCAGTCTGGAAAAAATGTTACATTACAAACTGATCATTTCCTTGTTCATATGACACATTGTGATACTCTCAGTGTACTATATTGTTTACCCTTGTATGACCTTTACAAGGCAACTTCCTAGCAAACACCATTGTTGGTTAGTTAAAACATTACTGGTTTGTTCATTCGTGAATTTTGTTCTGAAATTAGTCCAATTTGGGGACGAATAACAGAATAATAGATCATCAATAGAACAAAACTGTTCATGACCTACACGTATAAAGTATACTGTTTAATATACATAATAATCACGCCCTAGTTTATGCAGTATAATTACATTTCTATTGTATTTAAATACATTAAAACAAGATTTAGAGGTCAAAATTAGATTTGTTTTCCGCTTCTATCGACGTACAGACGAAACGAAGCAGCATCATGAATATGTACAGATTTAGGATAGAAATCGTAAATAGATATTTATCACTTTTTCGCTAAATTTGATCCCTGTCTTGTGATAATCTGTAGGTCCGCAGATTATCCCCAGATTCCCCTGACGCTCTGTACGAGCTGCTTTGCGCCTTGCAGGAGGGTCGCCGTCTCAACGACCAGCGTTGCTCCTTCACACTGCAGCCACGCCGGAGATGCCACTCGGAGCCTGGAACCCCACGCCACACCCACAAAGGTGAGGAAGTTAAAGAGCCAGATTCCAACTTACTTACAATTCCAGTACTTTAGAAGATACACTATTAGTACGTCATGGTACTGAACTCTTCAACGATCAAAGATTGTGGTTTCAAATTCTCTAGAATATTCAAACATTTGTTACAGTTAATTACAGGTGGTTCTATTGATTATATTGTATTTCTCATAGTGTTGAACTTTCTGGAGTTACAGAATTATTTCAAATGTTACTTTATTATACTATAAGGTGCAATAGTTATGTCTATTATACTCTATAGAGAAGGATTTGTGCTACGAAGTGCCATTATAAGAACTGTATTATATTATAATTAAAATGGCCCTCATTTATGATTTCATAATACAGTAATCCCCCGCTTTACCTCGGTTCGAATCTGGCGCCCCCCGGGGTTATCGCGGAATTGCATTTGTCACATGTTGTAATAATGTTTTATGTTGAAATAATGAAATGTATTAATAAAAATATAATTATTCATTAAAAAAATGAAGTAAAATGTTAATACAGTATGATACCGTATACATAAAATAGCATTTTTTGGGGTGGCGTCCGTTTATCGTGTTTTTTCGTTTTTTGATAAACAGGGATTTTTGTATTTCGAAATAAGTATCGAACATATCTCTGTAAATTTTCTAGTAAAATAGAGATTAGCGCCCTGTACAGCTATTCAAGCTGAAGGCAATACAATTCTACAATTGTAATATGTGACCGCTAATCGTAGACATGAAACTGGTTGTTATTTTCCGATTTCTTTCCCGAATTGGGATAAGTTAACTTTGAAATAAAATTTTTTTCATCTTAAAAATATTAAAAATAAAAAAACATTAAATGTTAAATTAGAAATAAAGATCTATAATAAAAGCATTTTTTTGTTTTGTTTTTTTACTTCTCATATATACATATATAAAGATCGAAGGTCACCACTGACTAGCTTTAGCCTATGGACCCTAGTTTATGCATCTCTTATATAGAGATACTATTCACTTTACCCTTCCTAACTTCTATACTTTCTACTGCTTTTTAATCTTTCACACAT
This sequence comes from Silurus asotus, assembly GCA_024362625.1. NCBI lineage: Eukaryota > Metazoa > Chordata > Actinopteri > Siluriformes > Siluridae > Silurus > Silurus asotus. Next base: position 2,037,623 of record MU564352.1, on the reverse strand, counting down.
TTGCTAACTTTCTCATCACTGGGGTATCTTTTACTTCTTAGTTTTTACTATTACTTTATATTGTTACTAATACTGTAGGTTATTGTGAATCGTTACGAAGATTTAATGTTCTAAAGAATATTATCAAAACCTACTGTAGTTTAATGACAGAATTTCAAATGATTACTACATTTTTATAGCATGATTTATTCTATAAGGTTGTGTTTACTAAAACTTTATTACACTACATACAGCTACCACCTCTTTGTCCAATTATACCTTCATCTACCTTTCTGTTATTCACACGTGATCGTCAGGTTCTCATTGTTACTACAATGTTCTCATGTGTTATCGTTTACTAAAATTATTTTACCTTTACTATGATTTCCAATTCTTTAGAATATTAGTAGAACTTATTACAGTAAATATAGTGTATTATTTGTTATACTCTTACTATTATATTATTGCGTGGACTTTTCTATAAGGTTACATTATGATTTATAATGTTAGTCTATTAAACTTTATAAAGCCATCAATTACTATAGTCTTCTATGTCCAATTATACTTTGGACTAGTTTTTTTGTTAACTTTTTTTCGTCACTAGCATTTTTCCTGTATTTTAACCACTTTCTTGTTACTATTGTTGCTACAAAATTTTCATGTTTTTAAATTATTTTTGTAATAATTATAGCATTTAAAATTATTTTACTGCTACTACTATTTTAAAGGTTGGTCCTTTTTTACAAAGTTATGTTACTATTTAAATATTATATTACATAGCGCTCCCACTTACTATACTCTTCCTTGTCCGAATATATTTCTCCTACTTTTTGTGGAATTCACGTTTTGTAAGGTTTCTCAAGCGTTTCTTGATTTTCACCGCTTTGTTGTAAGTTTCTACTTGTTATTACTTTTACTACAGGCTTCAAATTCTCTACAGAATTCATTCGTTTGTTTGTTGAATTGTTTCTATTTATTATAATATATTTTTATATCGTTTAAAATTTTCCTTTTTTTAAAATTAAGGTTGCATTACTCTTGAAAAGTAGTTTTTTCCTTCCTATTATATTTTCTTCAGCTTTTTTGTTATTTACGCATGTTGATGACTCGTCACTAGCGTCACTTGTATTTCTTTTGTTATTACTATTTCTATATTGTTATTACAATGTTCTTATGTTGCAATTTACTAAAATGTTACTCTATTATACTGCATAGAGCTTTCACTTGCTTTACGCTTCCTTTTCAAAGTATATTTTCTTCTACTTTTCTTCTACTTTTTTAATTACTAGCCTTCTTTTCTTTTCATTGCTTTGTTGTTATTATGACTGCATTATTACTACAATGTTTTAATGTTTGCTATTATTGTAGGTTACAAATTTTAAGTGGATCTAAGCCACAGTTTTTTAGATTTTCCAGAATATTACCAGAATTTATTACGGTTAATTATAGTGTTTCTATATCTGGTACTGTTTTACAGTGCTGTGAACAAATATTTGCCCCTTCCTGATATTTTGCATATAAGTCACATTTAAATGATTCAGATCATCAAGCAAATTTGAGTATTTTTTTTCAACACTAGAATATCCTCAAGAAATCCTTCCATCAGTTCATGACCTCAATCTCTAACGCACTTAAGTTACGCAGCAGGAAAATGATCCGTTGCACACCAGCAAGTCCAACTCTGATTGGCTTAAAAACGACTAAATGAAGGTTTTTGGGAGGTTTAGTCAAAGTCTGAAGTTAAATCAGCTTGAGATGGTGTGACAAAATGACCTTAAACAGGCCGTTCTTTATTCGAAAACTCTCCAATGTGTCTGAATTAAAGCAATTCTGCTATGAAGAGTGGGACAAAATTCCTCCACTGAGATTTAAAAGATCGACTGCCACTTTTTGCAAATTCTTGATTGCAGTTATTCATTTACTATTAGGTTACTTTTTCGCATAGGGCCTCTGCAGGTTTGGACAGTTTTTTCCCCTTATTTAAATTATATCATAATTTAAAAACTGCATTTTGTATTTACTCTATTTGTAACGTTAAACTTTGCTCGATGATCTGAATCATTTAAGTGTGACAAATATGCAAAAAAATAAAAAAATAAAAACAGGAAGGGGGCAAATATTTTTGACAGCACAGTACTGTGTAATACTATGACTTGCTGTACTGCAGTCTATACTTTCTTCTGCTTTTTTTTCATTTTCATTCTTTATCATCAGTTTTATGGATCTGGAGATTTTATTTTAACTTTCACTTTCTATAAAGTGGACTTTTAGTGTCCCCTACCACAGAGTGGACTTTTGATCAATTCTTAATTATTCTTATTAATTCATACTCACGTCCTCTTTTCCAAATAGTGGTCTTCTCATCCATGACATCGCTGCAGAAGGAGGAGTTCTTTGATTTCCTGGCCACCTCTCAGGCTCGAAGGCTGGACGACCAGCGTGCTGATTTTCAGAGCACTTCCCCTGAAACCCCCGTGCCTCTGCCTCAGGAGTCTCGCCGTCCCTCCAGCGCCCCTGCGAGCTTCTCACAGCCCAGACCCAAATCCAGGAGAAGCAGCTGGAAGGTGATGGAGTTCGGCCAGGCTGCTCCCAAACCAGCAGCGAAAGAGGAGCTTTATAACATGATCCTGACCTCACAAGTACGTCCTTCACTTAGACACTGAGCACAAACATGATCTAAACTTTAAATAAAAAAGGAGATAAGTAAGAAGTGCAGAAGTGCTTTATAGAGCAAGTACAGGTTTCTTTCTTTCTTTCTTTCTTTTAAAACCTTTACTTTGTCAAAGAAAGTTTTTTGGTTTTTTTTATTTGTTCGTTCGTTTGTTTTCTGTCTTTCTGTCTTTCTTTCTTTCTTTCTTAGTCTTAATGGGGCAAGTACAAGTTTCTTTCTTTCTTTCTTTCTTTGTCTTAATGGGGCAAGTACAAGTTTCTTTCTTTCTTTCAGAACCTTTAATTGGTCAAGAAAAAGTTTTGTTTTTTTATAATTTGTTTGTTTGTTTTCTTTCTTTCTTTCTGTTCTTTTTTTTCAGTTCTAATGGGAAAAGTACAAGTTTCTTTCTTTCTTTCTTTCTTTCTTTCTTTCTTTCTTTCTTTCAGTAGCTTTAATTGGTCAAGGACATTTGTTAATTTTTGTATTATTTGTTTGTTCATTTGTTTGTTTGTTTTCTTTCTTTCTTTCCTAAAAAAAGTTAAAAGTACTAAAAGTTGTTTGTTTTTCTTTGTTGGTTTTTCTTTCCTTCTTTTCTTCTTTCTTTCTTTATTCCTTTCTTTCTTTATTCCTTTCTTTCTTTCTTTCTTTCTTTCTTTCTTTCTTTCTTTCTTTATTCCTTTCTTTCTTTCTTTCTTTCTTTCTTTCTTTCTTTCTTTCTTTCTTTCTTTCTTTCTTTCTTTCTTTCTCTTAATGGGGCAAGGACAAGTTTCTTTTCCCAACAAATCATATAATACTAAAAGTAATTTTATTATTTTGGAAAATATTGATAAACGTATAAAGGTCAGATACGTGTGTGTTCACTGAAGAAGACATTTCAGAATGTTGATTTTTCTGAGACGTCTGTAAGCACCCACAGTACACTGACTTTGTTTCTCTGTGCCAGGCGCAGGGCCGTTTAGAGGAGCAGCGTAGCAAAGCACCAGGGCCTATGGATGACGAAGATTTCTTCTCCTTGCTGTTGAAGGTCCAGGGAGGCCGTATGGACGAGCAGAGAACAGAGCTTCCTTTAACCCTCCGGGATTAAAAGAGAGACGCTGGCTAACACTGATCAATATCAATATCTAAAGAGTGTTATTATGGTTAGGTCTGAAATATAACTTCTTTAGTCTAAAATGATGTAATTTATGATCATCGGAGCCTCGATGTATGTGTCTTTAATTGCTGGCAGTGAATTTGTGTTTGAGTGTTGCTTGTAGAACGTGTCTATAAGTAGAGCTGGGGTCAACACTTGGGCTAAACGGTTGCAGCAGGCGTTTAATTTTTGCTGAAGTGTTTCACTGCTGCTGTTTGCTTCAGGAAGGCGTGAAAAAGAGAGATTTTTTTAAAAGTGTGTGGTGTAAAGCAGTGAAAGACCATGAGATAAAAAAGCAATGTGGTGAAGAAGCAAGACAAGACACTGTAAGTGATAAGAACGCACGCTGGTCCATGTATTCATTCGCTTGATTTAATATTCATCCATTTTCCCTATTCGTTTAATAACATAATGTGTAATAATCAGAATCTCGCAATACCAAATATGAACGATGCCCTACAATGCACAATATTTACAGTCTAACATCCCAATCCTAAAAGAGGATTTCATCCACGGAAGAGGACGTGTAAAGACTCACATTTCTACACTCTCTATTCAAAAGCTCACAGTATGAACTTCTCAAACCAAAGCCAGAATGTTGGATGAAGCTACTGATGGATCATGTGGACATTATGGTGTTAAAGCATTGTAACTTACCTTCGATTGACATTCATGACCCCAAACTAACATAATGATATACTGATACATATCATTAAACAACAAGCTTTTCAAGGACATGACGCGATTCCAAGAAGTGGGCGGAGCTTCACGGAATTCGCTTCGCCGCAAAACCGTATTGTTGAAATGAACACATTTCTGAGTTTTGATCGTCGTATTTTTTTCTGAATGCAGAGTTTTAATGGATTTCAACAAATATGTATCTCTACCCGTAGTGTCTAACCTTCAACTGACGCTTAATATAAATTGCAGGCGGTCGTATTTAAGCAGCGTGTTATTGAGAAGATCGAGTGGCGTAGGACTGTGAGGTCTAAAAAAACCTTCTCGATAAAGATAATAATCAGTAATAAAATCGAATAATAAACGTACACAGTCTTTAAGTTTCTGATCAGAGTCACGCTGTAAAAAATGTTCTATTGATACAAGCTACAGCTGATGCGAGCGTTGTGCTAACAGAGACGTCTAGACGGCGTCTGAATCGTCGTCTAGTAGCTCTGAGCCTCCTTTACTTACACATAATCTCTTCGAATTAGCTCGTGATTATGGCGTTTTTCGAGGCTAAGCTACACAGACGGTCGGAAAGAAAACTCATCTGTGTGTTCGCTTTGTTTCTAGCTAACTCCGATAAGCGATGTATATTAAAAAAAACACGGACATGTCGATCGATCGGAACTCTAAAGACGTGCCGCGGTGTTCGGCGCTCATGAGCAGCCATGTCGATTCGGCATCGCTTTCTGAACTCGCAAACCTTTCGATCCTAGATTATATCTCTGGGACAATACTGTAGAAGCAAACTCGTCATTATTAACTGAGAATAGTTGAATTTGAGATTCCTTTGGTACACGGTTACATTTCCAAAGAGCATAGGGAAGGTGGTGAATTCAAATCGCAGCCGCACCAAAAGCTGCCACTTCTGGGCCCTTGAGCAAGGCCCTTAACCCAATAGCTGCTCGGTCGTATGAATAAGATCAATGGAAGTCTCCTTGGATAAAAAGCGTCTGCCAGAATTTTTTTCAATGTGACAAAGACTAGCAAACGTTTCGATCTTGATGAGTCTTTTAATAATGTGAAAGCGTTGCCAGGTAACGACTACACACACACACACACACACAGAAGGTCTTGCACTACTTCACCGTGTTGCCAAGTTGAAAGAACTATTCGCTGTAGGAATTGATTTCACATGATTACTCTGTGCTTTGATTGTCTTTCTGAGGTATTTAATGGAGAGGGGAAAAGGAAACGTCATCGTTGTTTTGTTGTACAAATTAAAATGTTATGGTTTGTGCTCCAAACTGGGTGGTTATTATTCAAGATATCGGACAGTTTAATTAATTGTCTGATTTCAGTGTCCAATTTCATCATTGGTATCAGAAATTTTCGAGACGAACTTCTTTATTTATCTACGTTCACACACTATAGTCTCCTCGCACAGCAATACAGCGCCCCCTGGCGGTCCGCTCTTTTATTTGATATACCGCCTGTAAAAGTAACATCTCGAAGCATAAAAATGGGGAAAATAAATAAGGTGGAATTAGAACTCACAACCTTCAAATCAAGTCTAAAGCCTTTACCACTGGCTTCAGCACTCAGAATAAAATTATATATGAAATATGATGATAATAATCACCTTTATTTTATATACCGCCGTTAAAAGTTAGATCTCGAAGCACGTTCAAAGCATAAAAATAGTAAATAAAAATAACAAAAAATTTTAAACAAATAAATATACAATGAAAATCGCATATGCATCAAAAATAAATACATAAATAAATAAAAAATCTCATCACCTGGAGGCTATCCCAAATTTTTTTTCGACGTATAGCTTAATTGTGCAGGGATTAGAACTCACAACCTTCAAATAAACACCGTCTTAACTACTAAACGACCTTTAAGAATAGAATCGACCGAAATCAGAATTGATTTCAGTGCAGGTCATCGTCATCGCTGATTAGAACTAGTTCAGCGTCATGAAACGACATGCAAAGTCGCGCAAGCGTCGTTAAACAAAAACACAATTATATTGCAGCTACTGCAGATTTTCAGATCGATCACTGGATGTAAATACAAAATTGGATGGGATTTCTGGTTTGTTTAAGTACATACATCTGATTATATTGATTTACATATTATATATATTGATTACGTCACAGTAACTCAAACACAATTTGTAAAATCTTTGCTATTGGCCAGTTACATTTTGATATAAAGTGGAACTTAAAAAAAACGAATAACAACAAACACACACTAGATGGCAACAAAAACTAAGACATAATCACAGCTAATAATCAATAAACCTTTCAGCAAAGAAAATCAAAGCAACAGCAGGAAGACAGCGTGGAATTATTTTGGTCAGCTTTCATCTAGAACAATTAAATGTACTCCAGGTTGTGTATTAAAATCATGAACAATAAATGTGGATACTAATCATAACAATAATAATATAATAATAACAATACCCAGATATGTAATAGATATAAAAAGGTTGTAGGACAATCTGGACTATACGGACAAAAGAACTTGGACACCTGATTTTCCTGATTATTTTTTTCTTGAATTTTTTCCACAAATTGGGAAGCACATTCCGGTTGGAGAAGAAGATCTCCTTCCTATTGAACACCTTAGGAAATGGATTGTATTTATTCCCACACAAGTATTATGTATATATTCTCTGTAGATTCCTGCCATAAAATCCCAAACATCTGAATACAAACTGTGGTAAAAAGTGTAAGGGAGTGAATTCTTATGCACCACGCTGAATCCTGAGGCACACAGGGCACCATGAAGGTTGATGAACATTACTTTGCTTCTAATCGGTTTCTGTCCCGTTTATCCTCACTCTGTTCTATCATTTTGCAGTCTCGCGGCGTTAAATTGCGTCCTGCTCGGCTGTAATTGACGCCTGATGCAAGCGCTTTGCTTGATTTGGAGCGTAATGAGATCGCAGGCTTTTTATCCCAACTTATTGCGTTAGAGGCCGAATGCATCGTGGCATTAAAACCACTCTGTTCACAGCGGCATCGCCGTAGACGACTGTGAGGACACAGAGGTCCGGACCAGTTCTTTTGCCTCAAAAATAAATTAACAAAAAATAATCACAGTAATTACCATTATAAAGACTGTACATAAATAAAACACCAGCCTTATGTATGTCTTTGTATTAGGAAAGGGAGCCAGAGGACATAAAGCAATCCTTTAAAACATGACATGACATAATATAAAAATATAACATGGCACAACAAAACATAGCACGACATGGCATAACATGACAGTACATTACATAACATGGCATAAGACCACATTTAACCGCATGACATGACATGACACAACACATGACAACATACATAACAAGACATGACATGATGCGACATACGACATGACACAACATTACGTAGCATGACATAGCATTACACAACACAACATGACATGACCTTATGCAACATATTACATAATGACATTACATGACACATGACAACACGACAGAAGATTATGAAACATCACAACATGACATTAAATGACACAACATTACATAGACATAACTTCACAACATAATGACATGATAAGATATGACATGATGCGACATACGGCATGACGCAACATTACGTAGCATGACATGACATAACCTGACAACATAATGACATTACATAATAAAATATGACATGACACAATTATAGAGCATGACATGGCATTACACAACACAACATGACATGACATGACACATGACAACACGACAAAACATTATGAAACATGACCACAACACAACATGACATGACACAGCATTACATAGCATGGCATGACATTACATAATGAGATATGACATGATGCGACATATGACATGACACAACATTACGTAGCATGACATGGCATTTCACAACACAACATGACATAACACATGACACATGACAACACGACAAAACATTATGATACATGACCACAACACGACATGACATGACATGACACAGCGTTACATAGCATGGCATGACAAAACCTCACAACATAATGACATGATAAGATATGACATGATGCGACATACAACATGACACAACATTATGTAGCATGACATGGCATTTCACAACACAACATGACATGAAATGACACATGACAACATGTCAAAAGATTATGAAACATGACCACGACATGACATGACATGACACAGCATTACATAGCATGGCATGACATTACCTCAAAAAATAATGATATGACATTACATAATAAGATATGACATAACACGACATAGCATTACATAGCATCACATGGCATTACACAACACATGACCTGACACAACATATAACATAATGACATGACATGACATGACATTACATTACATAGCACCTGTTTGACTTCAACACTTCAACAAAAAAAAAAACTGTGAAATTACTGGAAGCACTGCAGTTTATGGAGAAATAAAAGAATAAGAACAGGGTGTCTGATACAGTGTACCATGTGACCTCACTAAAATCCTCTTACACCAGCACAGCCTCCTTCATCTTCCTCTGCAGGACCAGTATACTGCATGATCCCAACACTACTGCTGATTCAGGAGGCCACTGTTTATTTAGCATATCACCAAATTGACAGGTTTTAGCTGAAGCATGCCAGATACCATCGACTGTTAACACGAGGCATTATCCTGTTCCGGCTTGGGTTCTAGGAGTTTGTCCTGAGGGGAGGAGCGTTAGATAACAAGATTCTGCTTGTTTTTTTGTTAGTTTTTTTTTTCTTCATACTGACCTGTAAGTGAACAATTTCTGCATGACTTCTACTAGATAGAGGAGAAATAAATGTTTATCACAGAGATGTCAAGCTTTAAGGATAAAAAAAGGAAAGGTAGAAGCACTTAAAAGCATAAATCATGGTTGAAGAAAGGCTAAAAGAAAGAATATTATAATGCATGTAAATCATAACGAGGACATGAAGATTCTTGAGAAAATAATATAGGAAAAGAATAATAGTATCAATATGTATCTGTATGTCATCATCTTTTTTTATCTATTTATAATTACATTTAATTTAAGTTGTGGAAAATCCACAAAAGAAAGCATTAGATAGATAGATAGATAGATAGATAGATAGATAGATAGATAGATAGATAGATAGATAGATAGACAGACAGACAGACAGACAGACAGACAGACAGACAGGTAGGTAGATAGGTAGGTAGATAGATAGAAAGATAGATAGATAGATAGATAGATAGATAGATAGATAGATAGATAGATAGATAGATAGATAGACAGACAGGCAGGCAGACAGAGAGACAGACAGACAGACAGATAGACAGATAGATAGATAGATAGATAGATAGATAGATAGATAGATAGATAGATAGATAGATAGATAGATAGATAGATAGAATTAGTATAGTGTTCCTAATAAAGTGTAGCATGTGTGTGGAGAGATGATGGATGGATGGATAGATAGATAGATAGATAGATAGATAGATAGATAGATAGATAGATAGATAGATAGATAGATAGATAGATTAAATTCTCTGTATTTATTATAATGCTTTTTAAGTTGCAGACGGTTTGTTATAGATAGATAGATAGATAGATAGATAGATAGATAGATAGATAGATAGATAGATAGATGGATGGATGGATAGATGGATAGATAGATAGATTAAATTCTCTGTATTTATTATAATGCTTTTTAAGTTGCAGACGGTTTGTTTTATCTGGAAGTCTAGAAGCCAAATAAATGGTAAACAGAGCCAGCTGGTTTTCTGGCTGGTGGGATTGAGTCATCCCGAATGACTGTCTGGTAATCGGATTTCTGCGCTGTCTTCTAAAGGTGCCTTGGGGAAATATTCCAGGCGAGTGTGAACGTGCCTCCTCGACCCCGTCCTGACCTCCGTGTTCACCTGCAACCTCTGGCGAGGTCTCGCGGGAATTCAGATTTATTACCTCTCCGTTGGAAATCCCTCCAGCATCACAAGTGCAACTCCAGGATGCTTCTGAGTGGGCATTAGAGAAAAGCACAGCTAAATTAGTTTTCAATCCTGGCCTGGATCTTTTCCTGGACTCATTCGGATGTTTTTTTTTCTCCTTCTTCGTGAAAAAAACATGATCACATTCTTGCATCAAGTGATGTAAGAGCCGGAGGAGGAAGGGTTGCAGGAACAATGCTTCGAATATGTGGGCAGGATCTTTGTGGATTAGTCCATATTCAGGGTCGGCTAAGGAGAAATCTGAATTTGCTAACTCGATTTTTTTTTAAATATCATTTTATTTAATGTGAGACAAAGGATTTCATTGATTCTAGTGTTCTCATTTGTATCCTAAGTAACAGCAAGTGGCATATTATCTTAAAATTCGCGGCAATCTGCAGGGGACCGAATGTTCAGGAACGTTAGGAATAACATATCAAACTATTACAACAAATTCTATAAAAATTTCAAAAACACTATTGTATTAAAGTGACATAATGTCTAGATGAATTCACTGAGGAATTTACTGAGGAAGCCAGAAAAAAGAGCAAAGGTTTGGTCATAGAGAGTTTTTTTTCGATCAGAATTTATCAGAAAGCCAGAAGAAAAAAGGATTCGTGGGGATTTTGGGTGGGTGTATGGAAATTTACATGAGCTTTGAATGACCTGAATGGCACTGAAAGAGAAAAGAATGAAGCCGGTGGGTCGAGAATGTTTTGGTCTGGGGCTCATTTATAGGACAGGACAAGAAAACGATAGAATCGTTATTGTAATCACGTGTAGTCTAAATATGCTGTTAACACCATTCGTCCCTTTAAACACATAGAGGTGATGATCCAGATACATTTCCCACACAAGGCTACGTCCGATTCCCGCTGTGACTTCTAGAGGTGCAGTCAGCACGAACAGATCTCGCTGCTTTCATGCAGGTCGCTGCAGGCCGGCTTTGACCTCCATTGAATCTCTTAGCGAAAAGGGAGGAATTATTAGAGCGCTGAACTCCTTTCATGGTGCTAAGTTGATTTGAGTTCGGCGAAGAGATTAAAGAGAGTGTAGGGGCACCGAGGCGAAGCTGTGATCCGCTGCTGATGTGTCGAATCTTTAATATAGGAAGTGCGAAACACGTCTTTGGGAAGGGAAAGGAGGGAAATGTGAAAGAAATACCCCAGTTTTGGATAAAAGCAGGAGCTGAAGATATATAGGGTTATTCCCTGAAATGTTTATATACTTCATATGGACGAAGGTTTGTTGACACCTGATTATGAGATTTTAAACATCAAATTGTACAAAATTAGTCCCTATTTTTCTATTGTATAACCTCCACTTTTCTGAGAAGATGTTCCACTAGATTTTGGAATGCGCTTGTGGAGATTTTGTGGAGATTCATTCACACACAAGGGTGTTAGTAAAGTGAAGTACTGATGTAGGTGAAGATGAGGAGGCTTGGGGTTGAGTTCGAAACTCTATAGCAGGAGAACTTCCACTCCAACCCATGTAAAGCATATTTTCATGGAGCTGGCTTTGTGCACATAGTCATGCTGGAACAGGTTTGAGTCTCCTAGTTCAAGTAAAGGGAAAATGTAATGATATCACATCCTGTCCAAGAGACGTCCTATACAATTTTGAGCCTCCAACTTTCAGATTTTTTTTATACAGTGGTCCCCCGGAGCTTGTGGGTTCCAAAAATCCGTGAATTTTGGACGTACCCCTGCAGGTATGTTCCCCATCTAGACATTATGTCACTTTATACATGTAACAGTGCACAGTATTTAACTGCATTTGGTAGTTTAACATGTTATTCCTAACGTTCCTGAACATTCGGTCCTGCTGCGGATTCCCACGAATTTCAAGATAATACGCAACTCGCTGTTACTTAGCTTCCAAATTAGGTGTCCCAATACGTTTATCCATATAGTCTATGGCACACATCAAACTAAATAGGATTGGCATATTATACTCTTTCTCTCTCACACACACACACACACACACACACACACACAAACACACACTTGGTGCACAAAATCCAGCCTGCAGGACAAACCTAGACACACACACACACACACACACACAAACACACACTTGGTGCACAAAATCCAGCCTGCAGGACAAACCTAGCATAAGTTCAGACTGAAGCTAATTGTTATTCTGCACCTTTTTTTCCTTTTCTGTCATCACATTGACTACGATTGATTATTTAATTCGTCTTCATTCTCGTCAGTGTCGTTTGAAATTGAACTAAAGGTGGTGGTTAGCGGATCACTCGGTTTATATTCAGCAAGAACAGTTCTGAGTTATAGCACTAATCTAGAAATGCATGTTAAAAGGCCTGCAATACAATCCAACTTCTCTCGGGTTGATATTCTGCTCAGGCCAGCGTTCAAACCGAGAGTCTGAAGTGTTATGGAGTGCTTACATGAATCACAGCATGTCTACCAATACGTGTCCTGCATCCTGAAAATCAGCATTGAGCTCCATGAGTGTGAGTATATATTATGTGTGTGTGTGTGTGTGTGTGTGTGTGTGTGTGTGTGTGTGTGTGTGTCAGTCCTGATTATAGACCTCTCCACAAGCATCAGAAACAAATTAGCAGTAACCAATTGTACACATTTGCTACCTCATGTGCACAAAATAGATCCGTAGTAGTGCTCTCCTCTAAGCGTGTAGCGCCCCCCTTAAATACTGTTTATCATTTTCCATTATTATTATTACAATTATTATTGTTCTCTTTTAAGTTGGATGCCCTTCCTAACATAACCCTCCCCATATATCCGGCGCTTGGGCCCAACACTAAGAGTGCACTGGCTTGTGCAACCCATAATGGCTAAGTCGATTATTTTCCAATTTTGGCGCACTCAAACGTTCGCATTTGTTACCCGGTACAATCTGGAATCGAATTTCTTTGTATCACATGCTGAATTTTTGCAGGCAGTATCAATAGTCCCTAATTACCAGAGAGGTCCAGGGCAGGTTTTTCCATGCAAATAACCTTGGAATGTTTCTTCAGACTTGAAAACTGTTTATTTATTAATTTGTCGATCTACATTTCATTGGAATACAAGTGCTGTTTGTTTTATCTTTGGGCAAAGACTCCATTGTCAAATGAGGCTTAAAAGGCAAACAGTATGACGCAGCCAAGCAATTAGAGGAGTGTGAGATGGAAAACATCCAGCACGGGGCTCCCTGTGGCTCGGATCTGAAATTAGTCTTGATCAAGCAGCTGTCTTTATTATGGGAACTCATTGAACGTGTCAGATAGATTTGCATATAAATGGTCTCCCCTGGCCAGACGTGAGGATGCGAGCCAGAACAGCTAGTTTGGATACGTCTCTGTCGGGCAGGTTAGCACTTACGAGCAGCTCGTGCCATCAAGAAATTTGTGATTGTGAGTCATAATACAATCCTTGGTCCATTTTCTTGACCTCAAGTCAATGTTTATTGACTATTTACACAATACGACATGCGCTGTTGAGGTATTTAAAACGTTTCATCGATCCTGTGTAGGAATGCTAACAACTTACTTAAAGTCATTTTCATAATCTTCCTGTATCCATTTTGATTTCTAGCTTTTCTTATGGTTTCTAGCAAACTGAAAGCTTGTTCATATTGGACCAGTCTTCATTTTTCTGAGTTTTCTCCTATTTATATAATGGAATATTAAAAAAGTGCATAGTCATGCTAGCTGGCTAAATGCTGATCTCACGCCTGGATTCAGCTAACCAAGTTCTGTTTTACACTGTGATGGCACTACTGCTGCTTTAACTAGTTTAATGATGTTTACAGCTATTTTACAAACATTATTTGGAATAATTAAAACTTACCTTTTTTTTGACCAATAATTGTGAAGCCATGTAGTGGAGCTTATGATGCAAAGCTTATACTTTTGGTTAAATTACATCATGTATTCCCAAAAAAAAAACACCTCAGGGCACAAAAATTAAACATGGGACCAGTGTTAGTGCTTGTCTTATAAATAAAGAAATGAATTGACCTGTTTATCCATTTATTCATTAAATTAGTCTGTCTATTCGTTCATTTATTCATTTATTTAATTATTTAGTTTGGTGATGACCTTATTTTTCAATCTGCATTTATTTATCTATCTATTTATTCATTTTTTTCTGTTTCTCTGTTTGTTAATTTGTACCCTTAATTAGTTTGTGGGTTTATTTATCCATATATTTACATATTTGTCTGTCGATTAGTTGATTTATTCATTCATCCATTCATTTTGTTAGAGGGTTTGTTTGATAGATTATTCGTCTGTCTGTCCACTTGCTTATTTATTTATTTGTTTGTTTAAGTAAATCTTTTCCTGCATGAAATTTTTTCCCCGTGTTTTATTTCTCCAAATGCATAAAAAAAATCTTTCATTTCTCAAACCAGTATGTAGTCCTAATCTCAAAATCACGTCACGTTGCTCAAAGCCCATCTCTATTTCCGAGACCCCTCAGAGAAAACAAGACGTCCAATCTGGTTTATTTACCATCTGATAAAAACTAGTTTTGAATCTTGTCAGCGGAGTTCTGGCTTTTCCCACAGGTTCTCTGTTCACCATCAGTCATTACACCAGTGCCACGACAAGTAAAAGCCTGTTTTCTCTGTTGCACTTTGATTCCTCGTGCAGGAAAAGCTGGTGGGCCGCTTCCAGTCGTTCAGCTCCGAGGATGCATGCATTAACCATCTGTTTCTTCTGCATCGATACCTCGCGGTAACGATTAGCCGAAGAGGAAGAGCTACTTTAATGCGTCTGTTGCATAGTGATAGATAATGGATAGCGATGTCCATGGGCACATATGAATGTTTTATAAAGCATTGTGGTGTAAAAGTGGTTGCTCAGCTTGGAGACAAACACCAGAAGGTGGTGAATTCAATCCGTGGAATGCCACAGATTTAAACCTTAATGCTTCAGCTTAGCGGATAGTCTAGTGTTTTCCGAGCTAAGAAATAATAATGCATTCAAAACCATCTGTCTATACTTTAATGTGTTTATACCTGGAGGGGTGCATTTCCAGTGTCTCTTAATTCATCTTATGTTCTTTAGATAAGATAAAACTGCTGAGGTATGTAAATGAACACAAATTCATGCAATTACCAACCAATGAAATTCACTGTAGAGATTTTTTAATATCGTTTATAAATCTGTTTTTATTGAGTCTCAGTGGCTTATTAGATCCAGCATAGTCTAGGATCGGCATGTGTGTGTGATTGTACAGTTTTACATGTGTGTGTGTGGGAGAACACCTGCTGCTAATCGTCACACAACTCGTCTCTTTGTCACACTGAATTCGAATCAACCAGCTGGGAAAAAAAGAAAATGACTTGGGCTAGTGGAAACATGCTGCTCTTCCTCACCTCGGGCTGTTTTCCACACATTAGGGCACATTTGGAACGCCGTTCTCTCACCGTATTTCCGTCTGGGAGTCGTCAGGACATACAAAAAGCTGCTGGTAGGAGAATCATGTAGGCATTGACAATACACATAATGCACCAGTTCTTCTTAAACCGGATAAGTTCATATTTTACTTGATATGAATCCTACCACTGTGTCCACTATGGGAAGAAAAAAAAACAGGCAAAATCCAGAACCACCGTGAACACGACCAAGCAGTTACTAAGGATGAATAAATAAAGACTGTCACGTTGGTGGACTGAATATACAAAATATACAAAAGTCCTATTTTTTTTGACATTTCATTTCTAAGCATCTCTATGTTCTTTGTCCTTTCGTCCTCGGAATACAAATATCAGTTTTTTCTCGCCAGTGTTTATATTCTAGGGTACAATAATCCGAGAAATTTAAGTCGGCGTACGCGATGGTGGTCTTCGACGCTCCTCAATGCATTAACTCTAAACTATAAACCTGCGGTTGAACCTGTTTGTGCTTGTTTGTTTTTTTTATGAATGTTTTAAGAACAGCAGTCTGAACCGCCGAGCAAAACCGAGCACCCACCAAAGCATGACTTAGCATAAGAACCGGTCATTAACCCGGCGCACACACAAACATTATTCTGCGCCGGGTAAAGATGCGTTAACGATCTGTGAAAGTGGCTTAGGCTGTTGGGGGAATTTAAATGACCAGCCATTGGCTCCGTTTGTCCCAGGGGTGAGCTTCATCCTTAATTGAAGATGGAGGCGAGCCGATGCAGGCCTGCTTTCGGGCCTAATGACATCCACACACCACCTTTCCCATCGCCATTCACTTAGTGTCAGCACTATGCTATTAGCAACTTCAAACTCAACAAACTCACCGCAGGCGACTCTGGCATACAGAGCAGCTCTGGGTCTGAATAACGGCAGACTTTTCTCATTAAACCGTGAAAAGGATCGAGTTTCAATGACGAGCTTTTGTTCAGAGATAAAAAGACGCCGGTTGTCACTCATTACAACTATTTCCACCACAGCAGCTTTGCATGATTTATATGAACGCAATGGTTGCCATTTTGGTTCCCTCAACCTGGATTAAGTCTCCAACCTACCATGTTTGACTGTGGGGGTGAGGCACTCAGCTAACTTTTTCTCTCTTCTTCTCTTTGGATTCATCTGTCATCATAGAACGTTCTTTTAGGTGCTCAACGTCCAATTCTTGGGTGTTTTTGGCTTTTACCGAGATTGTTGCATAGAAATAATAGGAACTTCGATGTGTCTCAAAAAACAACCTTTTAAAAGGTATTTCGGTGGGACGCTGCACATGCACTAGTAGCCCAATGGTGGATGAAAGACAGGGATGGAAGGAATGCCTGGGAGAGAGAACAGGAGGTAAAGGCTGGTGCTTTGATCACTGAAATGCAGAACCACCCCCAAAACACACACACACACACGCACACACACACACACACGCACACACACACACACACACACACACACACACACACACACACACACTCCCAAGTCTGAGGCTATTGCTAAACAGCTTTAAATTCCTCCTTGCATTCTCTCCTGCTTTATGAATTCAGGTCTCATCCCTGACGTCCCTGCAGCTGTAAAAACAAATCTCAAGACACGTCCCGGCCGCCTGCTAAAACTTCTTATTAGGAGAGAGCGCTAATTTTTGAGTCCTTGTCTCCTGTAAGTCCTTGTGTATGCAGAGATAACACTGATCTCAATTTTAATAACACCGTCATGTTCATATGGCGTTCGGATTCGATCACGTTCCATCGCTAATAAAGAGTTAAACTCAGAGGCATGCTTTTGTTATGAGTTTGTTAACATATTGTCTCATAACCGGGTTGTATTTCTTCTGTACACGTTGGTATCAGGAAGTTTTGAGACTCGCTCTGTTTACAAGAATGTACTTTACCTATGTTTACAGTGCGAACTTACTACAGCCCTCCTAGCGTTCCTGCCACTTCTGGAACATGTCAAGCATCTTCTGCTATTTACGCTGAATCACCGCAACGATCTGGCCAGTAGGGTGGGTGCGGAAGTGAGATCATGTTGTTCCCGGCGAGACACTCACGTATGAGAAGAGCTTTGTGACAAGTTGCGCACGTGGTCAGAACAGAAGACATGGTGGTCAGAATAGCACGGGTTGCACAGCTGCCGATGTACACGGGACGATGTATTTCGGCGCACTGACTTATGAAGGTCGGTGCTCACTGTGACTGTGCGTGCAGCCTCGTGCTGCCATCTGTTGGCGTGTTACAAAACTAAAAATTTTGGATACCACCTCGTACCACAAGAGTTAAAAAATCATTACAATATTTAGTGTATAAGAAATGACCATATTTTTTTATCCATTTATAGTTACACCAATTATATGCAATCAATTCTCAAATTTTTTCTCTTTGTCTGAACATTTTTGGTCTATAAAATGTCCCAATGTTTAAGCTAAAACTGGAGACTCCTTCTATAAAGCTTCAGCATAGCAACAGATCGACATATTTCTTTAAAATATCTGTCTGTGTGGAAAAAACTGGCCCAGATCTGAGTGGACTAGATAGGAAATGTCATGAAAAATAATGGGAAAAAAAATCTCTGAAAGGACTAACATTGCTTTTTTCTCTTGCTGTGAGGTCAGTACAGAAGTTCTGGGTAAAAGACTATAAGTGACGAGCCAAATATCAAACAAACAATCAATATTTTACATTCTCTCAGACACGTGTGATCTGTTTGACGTCATTCAATCAGCTGTATCCTAATTACCTGCTGAGTGAACACGAAGTGCACTAATATAGTGTGTAAATGCTAATGTTATGTACCCTATATAGTGCACATATTAAGGGAGAGGAAGGGATTTGGGATTTGGTCTGTTTAGCTTTATTTATTTATTTGTCAAATAAACTGGGGTGATGTATAATAATTCAGTTAATAAAATATAGTAATATTTTGTATAATATTTCAAAAAGAAATGTTATATAATGTAATACATACATTGCAATGTAAATATTTATTAGATAAATAAATACTTAAAAATGTTACAAAAATTATAAAAAATATATTACAATAGAAATATTGAGCATATACATTTGTGCAAAAGTAATTAAATATTACAAAAATACGTACATAAAATATAATTTTATATAATAAATTAATTGTTTATCTTTTTTTTGTATTGTTATAAATATAACAAAAAATATATAAAAAATATATATTACAAAAAATATTAAATATTATGTCATATTATAAAGTGACGTATTTTTATGCTTTATTTTAATTTTTATGTGGAATAATATGACAACAAATATATATATATATATATTGTTTATACAAATATAAAAAAATAAATACCGGAGGCGAAAGGGTGCGGAATAAGCCCCGCCTATTGCGGAAGTGACGCCGACCAATGAGAACCCCGGAGAAGAACGTCACGTCAGCAGACGTCGGAGTGGATTGGTATGCTAGCTACATTGAAACAATCCGAACAACTCGAGCGCTCTCAGCGTCCGTGTCTCCCCGTCTCCCAGTCCCTGTCTCTCGGTGTCCCTTCCGTGGAGCCACCGCCGCGCTCCATCGCTACGGTTCTGGTTTCCGGCGTCTCCGTGGTTCTCCCGGAGCACACTTCCGGAGACGGTGACGGAGGGAGCGCGTGAACTTGTCGGCGTGTAAGTTTAATCTCACGTTACTTGGGAAAGAAGAAGAAGAAGAAGAAAAAAAAAAAAGTCGGGCTTCCAGTCTCACCGGAAACTGGAAAATGGGTCGGCATGGGAACGGAACCGGTTCGGGATGATCCGCGAGGCATCCCGGTGTGTCTGTGTGTCATAACCAGGATTAATACTAACCAAGGAGATCGATGGTTCTGTGGATCTTCTGGAGAGATGGTTTTGATTTCTGAGGACGGGATTCCTCCTCTGGTTCGGTTCTGCTTTCTGGACTTTCCCACTTTCTTTCCATAGAAAGTGGTTTTTACTTCTTATAAAAAAAAAAAATTCCCGTTTTCTAAAAAAAAAAATCCTGGAAGCAGCATGGTCCTTCATCTCCCGAGCTTTCAGACTGACTGATCCAGACCAAGTGAAGCTGGAGGTTCAGAGGAGGAGAAGAGGTAAGTGCTTAGGAAGGAAAAGTCGCCCACATGCTCTGGCTTTGGGATCCGGCTCAGAAAAGCGTTGAACCCTTGCAGGCTGGTGGAAGATGGCTGTGTTTCCCAGCAGGAGCGGGTGAGAGAACGACCTCGGGACGTATTGGATCTATCGATCGAGATCTCGAGCCGGACCGAAGGACACATGCAGGCCAAAAAACGGTATTCCATCTTGTTCTCCGCCAGCGCCTGCGTCGTACTGCTGCTGTACCTCGGCGGGGTACAGATCGCCGAAAGGAGCCCGGGCGGCGGAGCCCGGCGTGGCCCGGAACCTCGCTGGCCCAGGTTTATCGAGCACCTCCGAGCGTTCCGTACGCCGGAAAGCGACGTCGGAACGTCGCCGAGGGACAAGAGAGATGCCGTGTCCGGCGTCTACAAGGGCCGGATGTGCCGCATGGACTCGTGCTTCGACTTCTCTTTGTGCAAGAAGAATGGCTTTAAAGTTTACGTCTACCCTCAGGAGAAAGGAGAGAAGATCTCGGAGAGTTACCAGAACATTTTAGCTTCGATCGAGAGTTCTAGGTTTTACACTTCCGACCCGGGACAGGCGTGCTTGTTCGTCCTCAGTTTGGACACCCTGGACCGGGATCAGTTGTCTCCGCAGTATGTCCACAATCTCAAAGCAAAGCTCCAGAACTTGAACCAATGGAACGACGGCAGGAATCACCTGATCTTCAATTTGTACTCGGGGACGTGGCCGAATTACACGGAGGACCTCGGTTTCGACATCGGGCAGGCCATGTTGGCCAAAGCCAGCATCAGCACGGAGAACTTCAGACCCAACTTTGACGTTTCCATTCCTCTGTTCTCTAAAGACCACCCAAGGACAGGAGGGGAGAGGGGCTTCTTAAAATACAACTCCATCCCACCGTTTCGGAAGTACATGCTGGTTTTTAAGGGGAAGCGCTACCTGACCGGGATCGGTTCGGATACGCGGAACGCTCTGTACCACGTTCACAACTCCGAGGACGTGGTCCTGCTCACCACCTGCAAACACGGCAAGGACTGGCAGAAGCACAAGGATGCGAGGTGCGACAAGGACAACGCCGAATATGACAAGTGAGTAGATTTTACTTCTTTTTTTTTTTTTTATAAAAAAATATCACCTGAGCCTTTACATCACAATCATTCTGCTCAGCCACTTTTGATCTGTAGGCACTGAGGAAGCACCAATCATCTGATAAGTAGGTCTGGAGAAACAATCAGGCAGCAACCTGAATCGTCCTGCTGTTTCTCAGTGAAAGCACGTGGTCCTGATCCTCATTAGAAAATGTTGATTCAAGCCCAGATTTAAATGTCACCTCTTTCCGAACGTGGGGGGAAAATGTGCCGTCTCAGAAGCTCCCAGATGCCTCAGTTTGTCAGGCAGAAGATCAGCCTGCTACTTATCCTTGTGGAAAGTTTGTCCTTAGATCATATCTTCAAAACTGAAGTTCTCATCGTCGTCACAGAACTGAACGGTTTCAGTCTTGTACATACATACAGTGTAAACAAATACATATTCATAACATATAATTAATAATAAATACATATGCATGAGCCTACATACATACATACATAACGCTTATTATACGTATATTATCAGTTCCCTAAGAATCTCAACATCTGGATTTCTGTGCAACCGCCACTTCGAAAACCAATATTTTACACACATAAAACAATATAAATAAACCGAATGGAACGACTGAACTGAAGTATCGAGTTGCGGTCTGGATCATCGAGGTCATGTGACCGCTCAGACACAACGTTGGCAAATCAGAGGGTTACCCTGGTGACCTGCACTACAATCGTTCACTTTCTACCCCCTGATTTATGCAATATCCAGAAAACTGTTACAGATGTAATTATGACCGACCGCAGAGGGTGAAATTGCTGAGGTAAATATCGAATAAACTGAAATCCGGCTGAAATATAATTTTTTTTTGTATGTAAAATATAGTTTATAATATATTATTTCTAATAGTAATAATATTTGTGGCATTTGTAAAGGACATACATGATATCTCTGTCCATCTATCTGTCTGTAGATAGTTATTATTATTACTGTAAAAAGATAGATAGATAGATAGATAGATAGATATTCGCCCTTCCAACATTTTCAACATCAGTGCCGAATTCATCTGATTTGAACAAGTTTGAAAAAAAAAACACGTACAGAAAACTTAAACTGACATGTTTTGCAAATTATAAAAATAATGATCATAATTGTCTATAAAGTCTAAATGATTGGAATTATCGGAATGATCATATTCCATTATTTAAAAAATTCAAATATTATTACACTTTGAAATTGACACATCAAACAACTAGTCAAATGTTTAAGAATGATCAATCAAATCAACTCTCTTGGATCTACTTCCAAATGTGGAGTCTATAGAGATTATATTTTCTTATATTCCCACCACATACACATTTTACATCTCCAGTAGGAATATTCTGGATTTCGGTCAGGTCTGCGGTTGGACTCATAATTGGAGCACCAGAACCTGGTTTCTGTAACATCTCAGTTTTCTGAATAAGGTTGAAATCTACGGTGCGAAAGCGAAAGGTTTCGGTGAGCCGTACTCCATCTGTTGGTTTTAGTAAACACTACAAACATTAGGATTCATACTCCTGAGTTTTCCCCGCATTAAGTCCGAGCGGTCACATGACCCGATGGTTCAGACTGTATCGCAATCCGAGTCCAGTTGCTCAATTCGGTCTTTTTTTTTGCATGACGCAAAAAGCGGTTGCGCAAAAACCGGTAGGGAACGAGGAAGCGAACAGAACCAGACTTGTGATGGAACCGGATCAGGAGATTATCCCGTATCAATAGAGAGAAAACGTTTGCAGAAGAGGAAAGAGAAACTTTGTGCAAAACGTGTTGAGAGGAAGACCCGTGTGATGACTGGAGGACAGGGTGGTCTTTGAGTGCAGAAGCAGCAGCTTTATAATTTCCAGGTGAGGGCATAATAGAGCGAACACTTCCTAATAAATCGCAAGTTTTCAGTCGTAACTGGATCTGGCGTCCGATTTGATGAAATCAGACTTTTTATTTTTTTCGAACAAATTAAAATTCACTTCCCTTGTCATATAACAACAGTCGTGTTTTTACTTTCTGAGCTCTATATGTTGCCCAACTCCAATACCCTGGGGCACTCTGATGCATTTAACATCAACAATACCCACAGTGCCAGTGCAGGCAGCAGGGGGGGTGTCGGACCACAGGCCTGACGTTTACCACATGGCAGTCCATCGGCGCTGAGTAACTGCTTCCTGCCAGACCTCGGGGGCAACCTCACACCCTGGCGGCTTGACCTTAGACTCGAGTCTCCTGCCGGCATGCTGTCGCTGTAACACGCTGAGATTTTCACATGCCACACACAGCAGCGGCATCGGCTACAGCGACGCAAAGCAGCTGTTCCGTCACGACCTCCTGTCTCGCGTCGTGACCATTCACGCTCCGAACCGAAAACTTATTATTCATTTATGCGGAATATTTAATTTCACACACTGATTTTGGTCGACTCCTAAAATTCATACAGCAGAAACATACAGTTCTTTTATTAATAACATTTACATTGTGTTCATGAATTCTGATTTTAAACACAATTTTTTGCATTTATTATTAATTTATGCAGTTTATAGAAACTGAACAATATTGATTTTAGTTGACTTAAAAACAAAAAAACTTAACGCCCTTGCAACAAGAAACAATTCTTTAATAATATTTGTTTTAATAATAATAATAATTTATTTATTATATACATTTTAAAACAATTTTCAAGTATTTTGAAAAATGTAACATTCAGCCTTTTTTTTTTTTTCTTTCTTCTTTTTTTTTACGCAATCAAATTATTTAAGAAAACGAAACAATCGCATTAAAAGACGCACGATTTCACGAAATGTAGATGATAGAATGAATTTATATTGTTCGAGAGGATATTAATCCCTGCTAGTTGTATTTTACACAAAAGTAAACCAAATTTATTGTCTTTTTGGATCCACCTGTAAAATGAAGTCTATATTAAATATGAAAAAAGTCTCATGATCTCGTAGCCTCGGGTTTGAACCTCTGACCCCTGAGTAACTTTAAAAATGTTCGCAGCAGCTTGTCGAAGTGTTTCGTTGAGCTTTTCCGCGTTCTCTCTATTTTTCTGAGAAAAGCTTTTAAATGATTTTTTTTCTCCCCCCTCCCGTGCCGTCATGTGGCTTCATGCTCACATGCTGCGTGGATTATAATTAGCCCGGATTAGTCATTCAGCAGCGCATTAGTCTGCCGAGAAGGTTTCGGCGTCTTTCTCGCGGAAAACGGAGTGCGGTACGGACTCTAATGCACCACATTAAACCTCCGATCTTGAGGTGTGTGTGTGTGTGTGTGTGTGTGTGTGTATAAGGCTGTGTCCTGAAGCGTTTCTTTTCCCCTTTTTTTATAGCAAGTGACATTGAGAAATCCTAAACATTTCATTTCACACTAATCTAATTTATCACTTAAAGCAGACTGAAGCTAATTAGAAGCTTGCGTTCTGACTATTAATTAAAGAAGTCATCTACATACATGAACACACCGTCAACATCTGGTGCCGAATGTACGGTCCTCGACGTCTTTCCTTTCATTTCTTTCATTTCAGACTCTGGGTTTTAAGGTTTCATCGGATATTTGAAGGTTCTTTGTTTCCTGAAATGGAAAATGGTCTGTTCTTGCTTGTCTAAGGCCGTAGCTATCAATTATATTAGTAATCAAGTCGATTAATCTAGTAATCAGATAAGAAGTATGTTTTTTAAATGAAAGAGCAACACTTAAAAGATGCAAGAGAAAGAAGACGAGTCTTTTTGTTTTTCTTATTTAGGAAAATTTACATTATTGCTGAAATTGCACACGAATATCTTGGAAAACGAAACCCATTAAATTGCTACATTACATCAAAATGCAAATATATCTAAATATTCATAAATAACATCTATTTTAAACGACTCTTTAAAAGTTAAAGAGTAAAAAGTAAAACGGGGCCCGAGATGAATTCGAATTCTTTTTTTAGGGTTACCATCCCGACCTTGAGTTTTGAACCCAACACACCAACCAGGGGCAGATCTGACTCATGCTGATGCTCTGAAACATTAATACAGTGTGTACTGTCAGCATTCAGGAAGCGAGTTTTTGATTTCCGCCTTGCCAGGATTTTGCGTAATTGCCCCCTGATGATTAAAAAAAAAATGCATGGCACATATTTTTAGTGCAGGCAGCAGCTCATTCTCTTCTCATTTCCCAACTAGCCATAGGCCATTTTTTTCCCCTTCTGCTCTTTCTACACGGACTCCCAGCGAAGACGTCGTACACGGGCGTTCATGCGAAGCCACAACGCTGACGGCTACGACCGGGTGAATAATTGATGCCCCGTATTTGAGTCATGTCGTCCCTTTCTTCCTTTACTTGAAAAAATCATGTCTTATTCATGGATGCCTCAGATCGGTTCCATCAATTCTCACAGCGCATCCCCTGAAGGCAGGACTATTTTGGAAAATTAAGTAAGTGACTATGAAACATGAAATGAGACGGTGCTGGGAATTTTCGTACACGGTCATGTCTCCGGTGGAGTCTGTAACTGTGTTTCATGTGTTTTTATTTTTACTAGGAAGTCATCAAACTGTTTAGCTGTAAATCTGTTGTAACGGCACATACATGGGCGTTTTTTGAGTTTTCCTCGAACGTTCCATGGGCATAACGTGCATTTGTTTGAATGCAAACCGCTGTAGGTCTTGTTCATTAGTAACTGACGTGACTTTAACATATACGTAGGAGCTAGCATACCTAGCATACCTCCAGGATTCAATTTTTTAACGTTTTCTCATGGATACATCCAGCCAGGACTCCTAGGACCGCCGAGACACGTGTAGACCCCAAATGCCTCCCTTTATGCTGAGTCATAGGGCAGCGTAACATTATGCTGAAGAAAAAAGGCTATCTGCCGCCTTCTACATACATAAACTCGCAGATGTCTGTGATTGGTTAGTGTCTCTGACCGACTGGAGAGAGAGTGTATGGCCAATTCTGCCTTTTCGGATACGGATGTTTTGTGTAGCTCCCTGTCCCTGGCGTTACCTATTTGGCACATTGGGTGGCGTTGTTCCAGTCACCAAATGGGACCTTCCACTTTCTTAGCAAATGTTTGTAGGTATATTGTAGGGTCAAAACGATTGAGTTCTTTGAGGGCTCAACGCTTCTCCTTCGACCTGATGTGAAAGGTAATAACGGTAAATGTTTAGCGCCTGCATAATTAGCGCTAGACGACCTCATTTGTATGACCGTCCCCTTCAGGCGACGGCTGCTAATTAACTTGGAAGCGTTTTCTGCATTTCGATTCCGCTGGCGTTGCTTTTGGAAAACGCTTCCAAACTACTGCATTGTACAGAGTTACATTTGTTACAGCCCCCCCTACAGTCCCACAGAGCGATCCAAAGGGGTTAAGTTAAAAACCCTGAGAGGAATTCCAGAAGAAAATGTGAAAGGGGGTGGGGGATTAAAGATGGAAGACTACGTGGCCCAAAACAATAAATGAATAAGCGGCTATTCCAAGTCATACGGAATCCAGTTTGGAGTTCAGCTGTGTGTATTGGTTTACCTGAGTGTGTAATTACGTTAACGGGCGCCCCGAAGCCGTCTCGGGTCGTAAAGCGGGACGCGATTCCGCAGGCAGCTGTTTCGCTTGCTCTAATAGCAGATTTGGCCACTTTCGCCCAGACAGCCGGTGTAATCACACGCCGAGACATCGCGGCGGATTTAATGAGACAGTGATCCTCGAAAAGATAACAGACTGCTTCCAGATCAATGCTCTTTCTCCACCTCTGCCTTAGTGGGTGATTACGGGTAGGAAGCGCAAGGCGCTCCGGCTGCTTGAGAGCCCTTGATGAACGAGTTGAGTGGAGGAAATAATGATAGAAATAGTAACTGACTCGCATCTCAACCAAAATAGCTCAAACAAAAGACGGATCGAGACGTCTCGGGCTGAGGATAACTCGATTTAGCGCCTTTCATGCATTTAAAGTGCGGGTTAAGTTACAGAACGATTGCAAATATTTTATCTCGATTAAACTACGATTCGCAAAGTAATCACCGGAAGGAGAATAGAAACTGTATTTTTTTTCTCTCGGATCGACGGTTATTGAATCTTGCTGTTGCTTCTGTGGATTCGGAGGATGTTAGTAAAGTCATGTACTGATGAAGGTGAGAAGGCCTGGGGTGCAGTCAGCGTTTATCAGGTTCAGAATGTTTGGAGCTCTTTAGCAGGTGAAATCTTTCATGTAAAGCAGATCGTCATGAAGCTGGATTTTTGCACTGTCCTGCTGGAACAGGTTTGGGTCTCCTAGTTTAAGTGAATGGGAAAATTTCATGCTGCCACACCCAAAGACGAGTTTGTGGTAATTTGGCTGGTAAAGTCAGGTGTCCCAATACTTCTATTCATACAGTGCATCATCATCAGTTCATCATGGTCAGTCAGAAGACAGAAAACTTGAGCTGACCATCACAGGGCTGAGAAACTCTTTCCGTAGCTCAGTGCAGCCACAAACAGGAAAAGTGGTTAACCTCAAAGGATTTCTCAAAGTTTTAATTACGACGTAAGAACAGGGGCTTTGAGGATTCGCATTCGGACTGTAGTTTATGTCAACAGTCTGCTACACTGACTCAGGACTACAGTTGGCATCTGATCACCATCACTGCACCTCACCATCGTTCATCTGTAATACACGGACATTCAGTGCAACCCGGATGAGAATAAGGTTTCCTCTTGAGTCTGGTTCCTCTCAAGGTTTCTTCCTTATGCCGTCTTGGGGAGTTTTTTCTTCACCACAATCGCAGCTGTTTGTTTATCAGGGACAAACTTAGACTTATAAAGAACATCTTATTTATTCTTTGTCACCACATTATCTGCTTTGAGACAACGTTCATTGTTAAAAGCGCAATAGAAATCAAAATGAATTGAATCGAACAATTGAAACCCTTCCAACAGGACTGTTGTTTTTCCACAAGCCAAGCATTTTTTTTTCCTCTCCCTCCTGTAGTTTTCAAGATGGAAACGAAACAAGTGTGGACTCGGATAAGAATTCAGCATAACGCCTGGGTGAACCCGTCAATTTGCATCGATTCATTTCATTTCCATGTTTTTTTGCATTTATCCCCACATGCCGTTTTCATTTCTCAATACGCTGCTATTTTTAGTAAAAACGAGGTACTTTCATTAGCATTTTTACAGTTTTGGGTGTTTTTTTTTTGAGGGGTGGGTTTGCAGAATCAGCACTTCAGCTTTGTTGAGCTATAGGTTCTGTAAAAAAGCACATTATTTGACAACGTTTTAGTGGTTCCCAGGTGGCAAACTAAAAACGATGTTCCATTGGGCTCAAATCTCTCTCGGACTGGACCGACAAAAAAGCCTTAATAAATAAATGTAGGGTTTGGTTAAACCAGTTTCTTACAACATTCTTAATGGTCTTAAAAAGTCTTCAATATAATTTAGTGAAATCTACAGAAACTCTGCAATGACGGGCTCCAAGGAATTCCTCAGACAGTTTTTTGCCACATCAGTTCTTTGAAATTGTCCATAACTACTTACCTATTTGCATTCAGCGGCAGTTTTACCAAATTTAGCACAAGCGTACCTTTTTTTTTTGGTGTAATTACAACATCAGATGTACCTATAGCTGAAACAGGGCTCATAAGAAACTAATGAAAGTTTTCTCTGACTTCATCTGCCCAAGAGACGGCTGTATTACTCTTTGAGTTCAGACTCATAATGTAATGTTGTTAGGTTGTGTTCTTTAAACACAGCCACTGGTTCTTGACAGATGAGACGAATGGCCTTGTCCTTGCACCGCACAAAAAACTAATCAGAAGCCCAAGCTGCTGCACTCAGAGTCTATTTTTCTTTTCTTTGACGTTGTCAAGCCTGGCTAGCTTGGGGATGGACGCAGCAGTGAGGGAGCCTTGGTTAAATGTGATGTCGCCGAGTGCTGAAATAGCTGCTGAGTTTTTCTTTTGAACTTTTCTTGGAACCGTCAGGCTATAAACTGTCATTTGCTTGATCGTTGAATTTATGACGCACTACTTTACTGATATCAATTATTTGTGGATTAGAAATAATGTTAAACTTTTGTTTTTGTGGGGACGGATGATCCGCTTTGGCAACCCCTAACAGAACAGCCGAAAGAAGGCGACGACTAACCTTTAGTTTTTGCCCACTCTTAAAGTTCTACAAGCAATCTTCTTTTTTTCTTTCGGCTGCTCTTATTATGGGGCACCACAGCAGATCATCTGTCACCAGACACCTCTGTCCTCTATATTTGCCTCTTTCAAACCAACTACCTGCATGTTTTCCTTCACCACATCCATAAACCACCTCTTTGGTCTTCCTCTTTTCCTTCTTCCTGGTGACTCCATCCTCAGCATTCTCCTACTGATATACCCCATGTCCCTCCTCTGCACATGTCCAAACCATCTCAATCACACCACCCTCACCTTGTCTCTAAAACGTCCTACATGTGCTGTCCCTCTAATAAACTTGTTTCTAATCCTGTCCATCCTCGTCAACGAAAACCTCAACATCTTCAGCTCTGCTACCTCCAGCTCCACCTCCTGTCTTTTACTTAATGCCACCTTCTCTAATCCATACAACATCTCGGGTCTCACCACAGTCCTCTAAACTTTCCCTTTCACTCTCACAGATACTCTTCTATCACAAATCACTCCTGTTATCACTCTTCTCCGCCCACTCCACCCTGCCTGCACTTTTTTCTTCACTTCTCTAACACACTCTTCATTACTTTGCACTGTTGACTCCAGGTACCTGAACTCCTCCACCTTCTCCAGCTCTTCTCCCTGCAAATGCACCACTCCACTGCCCTCCCTCTTATTCAGACACATTTACTCTGTCTTACTCCTACTGATTTTCATTATTCTATTCCTCCAGCGCATACTTCCACCTCTCTAGGCTCTTCTCAACCTGCTTGCTGCTCTCACCACAAATCACAATATCATCCACAAACATCACAGTCCATGAAGACTGCAAACAGGAAAGTGCTCAGAGCCGATCCTTGATGCAATCCAACCTCCACCTTTCTGTCATTCCTACTCATTTCACTGCCGTCACACTGTCATACATGTCCTCCTCCATCCTCACACACTTCTCTGCCACACCGGACTTCCTCATACAATACCACAATACAATTCAAACTACAATTACAGACTAATGTAATTTGTAGGGAAGCAGCCTATAGACTGGATGTTATATGCTAAATTTGTATTTTATAATATTTTTGTTTTAGGGAGGCTAATAAACACATCATTATGGATGTAAAACCTGAGAGAACTTCTGATTTGTGCATGTCACTTTCCACGTTTTTGACATACTGAAGCTGTTCTTGAAACCCAAAGTTGTGAAGTTTTGCCTCAAACATTTTCCGATGCTTTCAAAACTAGAACTTGGCGATGTGCACTCCGTCTCGAGTGTATATTATGTACATTTCTGCCTAGTTGATGCTCATCATCTGCTTTCTCATCCACCCACAGTCCTCCGTTTCTGTGTGCAGGCAGCAGGCTTTAAAAACTGCTTTATAAATACAAAAATATAAATCCCTGAAGGGCGGCATGACGTCAGCCCGTCTCCGTGTCACTCTGGCCGCTCACACCTTTTTTCCGTCTCCTCCCTGCTTTTGGCAGCTTATCCTAATTAGAAATGTGTTTGGAGCTTTTGGTTTATTGCTGGCGTTTGATCCCGGTGGATTTCTACCTTCACTGGCTGCACGGGAAAAAGCTTTAGGTTTGAAAAGATGACTAGGAAAGGTAATTTGGTGTAGCAGGCGTAGCATTTTTACGTCCTCTGGTCAACACTAGATATAATTTGAAGGAGGATGAACCACTAATAGACTTGTGCAATGTTTTGTCTTATTCTGAATAGCATAAAAGATTTCAATGATGGCAAACAAATGAAATCGCGATCGTTTTTACGAATCTTATCACGAAAAGGCTTTTTTTTTTTGTCGGTAATTTCAATGATTTTTAAAGGCGCTAACATATCATTTGGGACAATTTGTCTTGTGCAGAATTTGGACGCATCGACTCCAGTCATTGTGGTTTGAAGGCAAGGGATTGCACGAATAGATCGAGTTTTCTTTTTTTCCTTACGATTTAGCCATTTCTTTTTTTTTTTTTCGTTTTCCGAATTTTGCTCTACCATCACAAAACACTTTTAAGCCACACCCCTTTCCCCCCCCTTAGGTGCAGCATGGTTAAAATAAGACTGACAAAGCCGGAATTGGCGTATTAAATGTTTTGCGACGTGACGTCATCAAGCATATCGCAAAACCCAAACAAAACACCTACATTACATGCACACATACATTAAGTGATGTATTGTTTGTAGTTCTGCTCTGTTTTTCGGCAACAGAATTTCGCCACAGCACTGTTTCACGTCTCTGAGCATCATGATGGCGTTTCGTTCGGTTCAGTCGCAATGGCTCAAAAATCTCATTTATTTTTTTTACTCAAATATTTATGCATTTGTAACTGCAGGTTATAGCATTACAGGTCCCTCTGAGCAGTGTGTAAATGCATTGAAGTGCCACTTCAGATTCAGCTTCGGTTTCCGTTGCAGTTGTTCCAGCTGTCCAGAGTAGTTCGTAATGTACCAGCACAATTGCACACTCAGCAAAATATCATCCAATTATTATTAGCAATAAAATCCCCCAAGAAAGATCGAGAGATTTTTATATCGACTATTTGCTTTAATTGCAGTCAAAAGGAGCAGGTTTGAAAAGGAAATCAAGGCATATGGTTACAAATTAACAACAAAATAGCAATAAATCTCTCATTCGTTTTCACAACAACTGCCTGCACATGCTATAATATAATCAGCCAAATTGTTGCGTAGGAAGAATTCGAATATTTTGAAGTTACACATAACAACTATAAAGACAGAAGCGGTTCGAGGCGACGGATGTGAGCGGTAGATAAGGTACAAAAAACGGAAATGTTCGAGTTGACGTCTCGCTAGTGTTTATTTTAGATTGCGCTTGCTGGACTTTGCCTTGTGGTTGCGAAAGGTAGCATTTAGTCGGCATGTGTAATGAAAGGCTTTCCAGATGTTTCCCAATAAAACCTTTCCAACGACGCTTTAGATGTCTGGATTTTCCCTTGGTTGACGTCCTGAATTATTATTATAATTTTTTTTGATGCATGAGGTAACGACTAGATTGTTTTTATTATTCAGGTTGTCTACAGTATCTAGTGGTTTTCTTACAAGATGTTAGATGTATTGCCCCGAGCACTGAATATCAGTGTGATGATAACCGTTTTTCTTTCTATAAAATTCTCAATTTCGATTGGTCGAAAGTTGTTGATTAATAATATGCTGGATACGAGCTTATCCCGTACACGCATGTAGATATTGGAGGTTTTTTTTTTTTTAGAAAGAGGCTCCAGTGTCAGCAGGCTTTGGAACATAAGCTTACTCGAATACTTTTCCCATGTCTGAGAGAAAAAGTTAAGATAAGATCGATAAGATGTACCTTTATTCGTCCCACAGCGGGGAAATTTTGAGGCTGTTGCAGGCACGGCGAGTTTTACCTGTGCGGACAGGACCTGACTTGTTTTGCAGATGTTCCTCAACGTTAAATGTCACATTAAACGTAATGTAAAGTGTCTTATAAATATAAAATCGCCAAGTGCATTTATGGCGTTTGACAGATGGTCTTTTTAAGAGCGACTAAAAATTCAGTTTTTTTTATACAGTGAGCAGCAGAGGGTTAGGGGCCTTGCTCAGGGGCCCAGCGGTGACTGCTTGGTAGTAAACGCTTGACCGTCAAAGTCCAGTGCCTTAACCACTGAGCCACCAGTATACAGCGCACCTGGAACAAAAAAGGAGAGGGGCCTTGCTCAAGACCCCCAGCAGTGGCTTGAACTCCTGACCTTCCAAACAGTAAGGCAGAGCCTTAACCACTGACCTACCACCTCTAATGCTATACAGGCAAAAGTATTGGGACACTCGACGGTCCTAGCCGTATGTGCTTCTTCCCCAAAACTGTTATACCAATATGTCCTCCTGCATGACAATGTGCACAAAGCCAGCTGCTTGAAGATACACTTTACATGGGTTGGATATGTGTGGAAGATCTCCTGCTATAGAGCTTGAACACTGACCGCACCCCAGGCCTCCTCACCTCACCTTCATCAGCACCTGACTTTACTAACGCTCTTGTGGCTGAAATGTTACTTCACAACATCTTCAAAACATCTTCCCAAAAGAGCGGAAAAGGGGACCAGTAGTGGTATATTCAGGCATCCACAAGCTTGACTTCAAAACGATCTGATTCAAGCCGAACGTTTCGAGTCGCTGCGCGAGAGTTGGGTTTTTCTGCCACTTTCATAATCCTGTGCTGCAGGTTTTAATTTTTACGATGGCACATTTGTTTCGAGCGAGCCTCGTGCTGTGGAGCGGCCGAAATCACCACGCTCGCTGTCAGAATGTGTTTAATTTATGCAGGCATTGTAACGGAAGGACGACACACACACACACACACACACACACAAAAGAATCAGTGCTGTTGCCAGGGTGTCGTTTACACAGCAATCCCACGCTTCTGATGGAGAGATGGCAGTGGATCCTGGCCAGGTCCGGGCACGTCCGCCTCCAGCCAAAGACAGCAGAATGCTGGGAAATTTGATGGAAAGGTCACCTCCTCCTCCAAGCTCTCCTGTTCTACACCAAACAACCTCACCTGGCCTTTCACTGAAAACCCGCCATGAGCGGGGAACTTGTAGAAATCTGGCTCGAATCTTTTACACTCTGACTTTCTGTCATTTCTGTGTGTGTGTGTGTGTGTGTGTGTGTGTGTGTGGGTTGGAACAGTAGACGCAGAGAAAGATTGGACCTCTCTCAGCTTTCGCTGATGGATCCATTGTGTGTCCGAGAACGAGTTTAATGGGGTTAAAAGGGAAATCTGGATGCGTTTCTTCGACGTTCTCGGTTTTACATACGGCATTTCAGACACGCAGACTTCCCAACCCGAAACTTTTCCCTCAGCCAATAAATTCACTCAGTTGGGAACATGCTGGATGCGACGATAATGAATTCTTGGCTGAATTCCGCAACACGAAATTCCGCTCCCTATATCTTATCCGTGAGTCACACGATCATCTACAGTGACATTAATCTAACGTTGTATGTCTTTAATGAACACAATGCAGGAATGAGGGAAGAGGTGCCGATGTAATTCCGGCGCGAAGGTAACTCTGAGGAAACGATGTTAATTCTGTAAATTAAAATCATAAAAATGCCTCACCACACATCAGACGTCTTTGTTCGGACCCCCAAACATTTCTGAACGATTGATGTTCTTTTTTTATTTCTTTTTTTCGTTGCCGACGGTGAACGCGGTGAGAAAATTCGCACATCTAAAGCTGGTTTAAATGGAATAAGCCTGATTGGATGACAATCAAGTCTTCAGAGCTTTTAATCCCTTTGTGTAAAATTTGATGTTCTGCATTAGGATTAGTCATTTCATTAGTCATATTCCTAGAAGTGAATATGTGGTTTGTTTTTAATGAGCCTTTTGGAGAATTTGCAATAGTTGACACTGAGATTTATTTATTGATTGATTTTATTTTAATTATTATATCAGTATTTATTTTTGGGCCTTTGGGATTAGGCAGCATTCGCTATTTATTTATTTGTTTATTTAAATATTTTTTTACTTTTTTACCACACCACTGGTGTAGACTCTGTCTGTCTGTCTGTCTGTCTGTCTGTCTGTCTGTCTGTCTGTCTGTCTGTCTGTCTACTGGATGCTTTTGAGGTCACTGACTGCTGTTTTTGCTTTTACATCAGTGATTCTATTTCCTTCTCTCCAAAAAATTGTCTTTGCTCTTTTAGGCATCTTTCTGGTCTTGATGTTGGTCTGCCGTCTTTAATGAAACCCAGAGCTCAGAGATTTGTTTAAAAAAGCAGTCTCTATATATCAGGGCCTTATCGGGGCCACTGGAAACACCAGTCAGTGAGATCCTCCAGTATGTTTGATTTCCAGAAAAAAAAACAGTGCCTTCCAGTGCTTTTCGGAGGGGAACATCTGTCGAGGGTCAGAGGTCTAAATGTTGGAAAAACAACAGTGTAAAAATGTTGGAAAAACTTGCAGCAAATAAAGTTGAAGTTTGGTTTATCCCTCTTCTCTAAACGAAGGCTCTGAAGTAACAGAAACGATTATACAGCCACAGGCGGATACGACGCACCAACTCGTTCATAACCAACCGTACAAGTTCAGTAACAGCTTCAGCGAGCGCATTGATTACTCACGTACACGTGATTAACGATCTCAGATTTTTCATCTTAGGATGGCGAACGAGACCTGGATGAGCACTGCGAATGTACTGCAGATTCCCAGGAATGAACAGCACGTTTGTTTGCTATCTGCACGGTGTGTGTGTGTGTTTGGGGGCTGAGCTCGTGGCAGGATACTTTCTAGTGTTAGGAGATGCGAGAATAAAAACCTGTCACACGCACACGCCACTTGGGTCTCGGTTCTAGGTTCTCCGGCTTTTAAATTATTGAGCACAGTAGAATATTTCACACAGTGACAGTTTTCCTGAAATTTAGCCCTTATTTATGGGCAAGGGGAAGAAAAACAAGAACCTGGGAGTATTGAGGAGGGTTTATCATTATTAT
Source organism: Silurus asotus (assembly GCA_024362625.1). Classification (NCBI taxonomy): domain Eukaryota; kingdom Metazoa; phylum Chordata; class Actinopteri; order Siluriformes; family Siluridae; genus Silurus; species Silurus asotus. The sequence continues at coordinate 2,002,061 of MU564352.1, read as the reverse complement.
TATTATTTTTAGTACAGCAGGGGATCATGGGTTCTGCAGTTACAGTAGTTTAGCGAGATTAACGATCAATTGCAGCTATGGAGGTTGAATGGTACATGTGTAATATTTTAAAAAAAGGAAGATTCACCGGTTTGCATAGGCTACAAATTTAAGTGCCTCGGTGTGGGGCGTCAGATACAAGTTGCCATTGGCAACGCATTAAATCGTTTTTTTAACAAATGTGCATCTGTAAAAACCTATTACTTTATATGTAGGAAATGACATTTAAGGTTACTACGGAAACCGAGGCATGTTCTGAAAGTCACTTAGAAAACAAAATAACATGGCAGAGGTAGAGCTGTAACTTCCTGGAGAAAGAACAGGAGAAACATTTTTCTTTTTTCGCATTACAAAGGCGTGTTTGTAAAAGGGCCACGTATTAGTATGATTACTGTCTGTCTAAAGCGAAGAAATATTTTCTCCACATCGTATTGCATTGAATCGCATTGTGTTACATGGAAATCGGATCGCACTGCATAGTGCATCTGCAAGCGAGTAGCGGTGACTCACAGTATGCAACTTTATTGTATCGTTGGCTATTAATCACGATGTGAATCGCATCGGATCGTACCTAATACATATAGATGGTGTATGTAGTGTGGTACTGTGGTGTGACTTAGTGGTTGACCTCACATCCCACACACACACACACACATCCTGTAGTGTTTTATACTTCTTAGATAATAAAAAAAATGATTGATTGAATGTTTGTAGGAATTATATAGGCTCCGAGTTGTAAACCTTTAGATTCTGGAATCGAGAATCCCTTGGACTTTCCCCCCAGACAGGGTCACGGGGAAAGTCCAAGTGTTGTCATACTGTCAATTTGTCCTATGAAGATAATACACTTCGAGGGCGCATTAAGCATTCAGTAGTTAGAGTTATAATAATAATCGGACCAATCAGAGTTGAAGACAGGATGTTGTACCAAAGACCTGAAACCAAACGGTCATGAACTCCGCTCAAAGGAATTAACATCGACGGCTTTGCTCACGAAAACTCAAACACTCCTCCATACGTCAAAAAGTTTTAACAGCTGATAAAAAATCACATGACCGGCACCGTGTTCTAAACTTCCCGTCCCGAGCGGCTCCTGGACCTCGCTCGAGGGCTGTTCTCAGAGCTCGATTTCACGGTACATGGTTTCCCATAAGCAGCCTATTGTATATCTTTTTCCTCACTGAATCGGCGCCTCACTCGGGGGAACTCACCATTGCAGAATGTAGGATTGTCATTTGTTTATGCAGCTCTCCGACCATTTAGGCAGGATGATGTATTTGTGGATCTTGGCAGCACCGAGACGGTGATGTATTCGACAGAGAATGCAGAGAACCGATATTTCAACCTCACACACTGGGCCTGTGGGTACACACGCAACCACGCTGGCAGGGTTTCGTGCTGTTTCTAGGCCGGTGGTAACTTGCATCTCTGACACGACAGGACTTTGGCAATCTTCCTCGTCATACAATATTCGGGAAGGGATTTATAACCGAGCGAGGTTTAAGCAGCTCGGAAGACGAAACGAAGGCTTAAAGTCTTGCTACATATTGCCGTGTTATACTTGTCATTATGGCGTCTCTGATCCAGGGATCGGAGGATTAGTGGCCTGATTTAATCATCCTGAGTAATGCTGGTCAGCAATGCTGCATGATGGAATCCGTTTCCAATGAAAAAGTATATTTCAATTTCTAAATGGAAGCAATTTCAGCATGATGGCCTTTTTTTTGTATAAGCACGTTTCTCGCAAGTAAGCACTTGTACCGTGATTATTGACACTAGGATTAAAACCAGGTATTGAGGCAGTTTCACATATGGAAGATCAGATATTTACAATTTAAGCCCTGCTCTTTATCCAGCAACAAAAGATTCAATGGTTTCCTCCAGCCAATCTTTAAACCCTCTATAATTTGCTATAAACTCCCCAGTCTCTGCTTTTTTTTTCCCCCCTTATTTGAATTAAGCCTTTCCAAAGACCTTCTCTTGTAAATTCTTTCAAAGACATGGGCTGCTTTCATAACATATCAAACTGTATTTCATTAAGAGAGATGCTCTGAGGATTTGGTCTTTCAGGTTTACAAAGTATTTTTAAAAATGGGCATGGGCTTTTGTAGGAAAGGAGCCCAGGGGGTTTTCTATAGCAACACATCTCGAATTGTTAGAAGTTGGCAAAAAACTTTTCATTTATTATAGTACAGCTATTGCTATTTATTACACTTTGATTTTATTTTAGCACCTAAATTGAAACCATGACTTACCTCAGAGTGTTAGAAAACGCTGACACTGGATATTTTTTCAATTTTAAGTACATAATTAGCTTTAGATAACGTTTTATTGAAAATCAACATCTGACCAATCAGATTCAAGAATTTAACATATACTGTAGGAGTATAATAGTACAGTTAGGGGGAAAGAAATGCAAAATATAAAATTGTCTGTCGTTTATTATTAACGTTGTTTATTATTATTAACATTTGTGACCAACACTTTACAATTTTTGCAACGATTTGTACTCAAGTGTCTGCTTTGGTTTAGATAAAAAAATCAAATTTATTCAAATCAAATCGAATAAATTAAATTAGTGCGGTACAATTTTTGTATTATATTGATGAAAATGAGTAATCAATTAAATTGGCCCAAATTAAATTGTTTTTATAAAATGTAATCAATGGAAAATTAATAATGGAAAATATTGCAATAAATAGACCCCATTTGGGTAATAAAGATGTGTATGTGTTTTTTTTTTTTTTTTTTTTTTTTTTTTTTTTTTTTTGCATAGTTTTTTTATATATATTTAATTTTTAAGATTCTACTTAACTGTTCTACTTTTTTTAACACACTTTAGCAAATGTCTGCATTAAAAAAAAAAAAAGAAAACTATTTATTTATTCATACATTCAATTTATTTATTCATAAATGAATTTATTCCCTCAATTCTTCCTTCATGCATTCACTTCCTCGATATGTGGAATTTTCAGGATTGTCTCCTTTTAAGAGAGAAATTCTAGAAGCTGGACATATAATGCAAAAGAATCCATATCGCTAGAGTATAGAGTCTCGAGTATTCCGCTAATATAGTGTCATTTAAATGTCATTAGTTGTATAATGAAGAAATTTTTTGTTTTAATAGCAGCTGTATTCTTACCAGCATTTTATGACCCTTTGTTCGAGGTGTTCTATCATCCTAAAATCTAGATACAGGCATGATACTAAGCATGCATACTTTTGCTAAACCCAGCGTGCAAGTCCACCACTTGGCAAGATGAAGGCCTGATAAATTTGCACATCAACACTCGACTGCATTTTCACATGCCAGCGCTCTCATCTCCCGCTCGAGCTCTCTTGCGAATCTTTCACTCCATCAGCAGAGCTGGATTGTGTCGTACGAGTTTCCCCGTGCCATGTGAGCTCTTTTTTTTTTTTTTTTTTTTACGGATATCTTGTTTTTTTTTCCCTTTTCCTTTAAAGACTGATCAAAAGGTGACTGCTTAGTTCACATGACTGTATGTAATACCATCTTTGTATTTTTAATTAAGATGTCTCTTGGGCTTTCCGCATGGATTTCGGGTGCTTTTACTTGAAAGGACTTGTCTTGGCTCTGGTCCACTTGTTGGAAACGGCTGGGAGATTGGGTTCCTCCATTCCAGAACAAGGTGCTGTCTGGAACCTGTGCCACCTTTTCTGCAAGTTACCATACCAACAGCAAAAAAAAAAACTCATTACAATAGGAATAATGTCCATCTGCCAGATTTACAAAACTGTTCGTTATTTTAGGTTTGGAAAATCCTGTAATTCTGGGGTTGTTTGGTATAATTAATCGGGCCACCTGGTTTGTCGTGACATAAGGATGGGACATTTAAAGGTTGTATGCTCTGAATACTCGTCTGTACCCAGTGTCACTGTTACATGACAGCGAACAACAGGCTCGTTTCAGGTGGCTTCTTTATTGTAGCCTATATAGAAATCGTTTATTTGTCTAGAAGGCGTTTTTGTCTGAATTGTAACATCAATGTCTCCGTAGTTGTGAACCCAAAATAGAGGGCAACATGACAAGTTTAACCAGTCGCATTATCCACCACCCGAAACCAATGCATTTTACAGATTATGGAAGCTTCCTCAAAACCAATTGACCAACAGTCAAAACAAAAGTCCACCTGCTAGACGGGGCAGTTCGCTCGCAAATTCAGTTTGAGTTTATTTTTTATTGCGCTTTTCACAGATGTCAATGTAAGTGAATTGTGTTTCCTTGGTGAGCAAAACCTGGGGAGACTGTGGCGAAGAAAGGCTCGCTCTGAGGAACCAGACTTAAAAGGGAGAACCCATGGAAATTTGGGTGACACCAAGATTACAACATTACAAACACTGGAGAGTGTGAACGAATGCTGGGCATGATTTTTCTGCGTGAAATTCTATTTAAGTGTCTTTTGAATCGCCAAGTTTTGTCGAACGTCGAAGGAAAAATAGACTCTGGTTTCTTAAGTTAGTAAAAATGTGAAATACTGATTATCATGTAGCATTCACTGCTAGTTTGGGTTTTTTTTTTTGGTGTTTTTTACTTTTTTCTTACCTGAAGCAAAAAAAAAAATTACTTCCCTTCACCAACAAACATAGGAATTCTTTTGGTACAATTCTGCCGGCTCTTTGCTCGTGCGGTATTTGTTTTTTGCTCACACTATTGGCACCACTGTCTAATGGATTATTTGGTGTTTTATAGATTATCTGTAATCTGGAAGATCACCGGTTGTTCCTGCTGCACCTGGTGTTCTTGTGAAAAACACAGGCTTCCTTTTCCTAAAAATTGGCAGGGCTTCATAAAAATGCCAAACTCCTCCTGCCACCTCAGTGAAACTTTTGACTTCCCCTCGCGATCCCATAACCTGCGAGCTTGCCAGGAACTGCACTCTTTCATCCTTCCGCACTGTTAAACTAATTACCTGCCCGCAGTGATGGCCTGGGAAAGCATTAAGCAGGCTTACGGGACGTGCTTCGTTGGCTAATTTCGACCACGAGGCCCTGGTGCTTTATGCCTGCACGACGAAACGCGAGCGGACTCCCTCGAGCGCTCCCCACATCAGGGGTGCAAATGAAATCAAAGCAATTAAAAATCTCAATGGGACATTATTTCCCCCATGCTAACCTAATTCCATCATCCTTTTTTTTATTATCGGAACTCTGGTTTCAAGCTCTGGGTTGCAGTCGCTTTGCTTCCCTGTGCTCTTGAGTGCCTGTAATGACTTCTCGCCAGGTTCCAGCCCAGGCCCGTTTATCGAGGTTGTGTGGTGATTTGTCGTATCTCGCTCAGCAGGAGGTTTTGTTCCTATCGCTCATTCCTCATTCCTTCTCGATGCCCTCATCCTGACCCCCTAGAGGATTATGGGCTATACCGGTGCATTCCTCGAAGTCCTGTCAATCATTCTTAACAACTTGGTCCACCTTCTTTCTAAGTGGATCCGACATGGTGACCTGGTCAACTAGCATAACGTGTGTGCCCATATATTGTCAGGCTCATTTTTATAGTAAAGGAGGTTTGCCGTCTTGAGGCCAACACACCTGGTTCTAGAGACCGATTGTTTAGTTGTGCTTTCCCCTCCAGACTTCTCAGCATTCCTTTAGATTTGGGATCATTCTTTGGTGGACTGCCAACATCTTGTGAAATAGCGGCGTCTCGAAGAGAGATTCGTTCATTTTCTACTACATGTGCAAAATCTTAGGTACAGCAAACTGAATTGAGTAGTTTACCAGTAGACTCGTTCGTTCTTTTAAGCACATGACTTCCAAAGACGTTACGCAGGTATCCGAGTAATACAATGTTCTGCTCAAGCAAAAGTACTTCAGTGAAATTCTACTTAAGTACAAGTAAAGTGTAAAAATCTAAAAAAGTTTGTGTGTGAAGACGTGTCGTGGGATCTGATTCTTCAAAATGTACTATTTTATTTTTGATCAAACTAAATGACCAAAATTAGTTCATTTTAATGAACGAGATTCAAAGGACCAAGTCACTAAGAAGATCGAATTTTCCCATCACCTTTGTGAACACACAGTATAAAAAGCGCTAAGCAAGCCGATCAGTGTTTGCATGTCCGGACATGTCTCTGATTTCCTTGTCACCCTGCCCTCAGTGCTTCCTCACTGATGAATTATTTAGAAGGATGCAGTTGGGGACTAAAATAACATCTGTCCTAGCAGCATGAGAGCGCTGTAAACAGGACATCAACTTTTAGCCTCGTGATACCAAGTTTTTTTTAAATCCTGAATATGTGATTCTTTTGGGAAAATCTTGTGACTCATTCCAAATCCTACTACAGTACCAGATGATGGCATTTTCGGTGGTAAAAGGAGCATTGTTGCAGCCAAAGTTTGTCAAAGGGGTATTTATTAAAAATATATGGCCCAAAGATGCCATGTACTGCAGGAATCCGTATTAGAGCCCTAACCTTTGGAGCGGCGTCGATTTATTATAGAAATGCACGTCATACCCAATATATTAAAACGCTTCATACGAGCAGTGACCTGTTCACATCGGCCTTCAAACATTAGCGATTCGCCTTTCTCCGTCTCTCCCACGTCTCTCCGTCTGACACTCGTTCGATTCGACCTTCTTGGCTCGTGAACAGACGAATTCCTGCCATGTAATTATCTGTCCAGAATAACGTATCTCTTTCAGGAAGTGGGGCTAGAGTTACGGAGATTTCGCGCAGCTGAGTGACCCTGGATTAAGGATTTAGTCTTTTTTCTTTTTATAGAACTGATTTTCTTTTCTCTTGAATAGTTTTTCCATTTTATTCCAAATAGATGCCGTTGAACCAAAGCAGATTTTGGAAGCTTGTTTTCAATGAGGTTTAAACCATCTTGTGGAATAAAAAAAACAAACTTAAATATACCTGACTAAGCGCCTCGAATTTATGTTCCCGCCAATCAATTCCTTTTATCTCTGACTCACCAGGTTCCTATTCAAGAATTGTATTTGCCACAGTTATATGCAGAACGTGATGAATGTGTGCATTCGATAAAAGGAACTACTAGAAATGTTTTTTCTTTTTTTTTTTTGGTCAATCAACTATTTTGTCCCACTTTGGATCTACGTTCAAGGAATGTTTTCAATATCTGACTCAAAGCATCAGTGGAACAGCCAGAGAAAGGGACTAATAAAAGGAAGGGGTAATGAATCCGTGTGGATAAGGGGGTCGCGGAAAAAATGGGCCGATGGGCCTCCTTTGTGCGGCAATTAGATAAATGAACCCGAGGTCGGCGCGAACGCCGAAGCAGCGAGCGAGTCTAAATCTTTTATGAAGCTTCCTTTGAACTGCAGCGATGCTCCAGGACCCGGGACTTTGCTGCTCTGCGGGAACCCTTTGATAGATTATTTTAGTTTTCTTTCTTTATTTTTTTTTTATTATAATTTGTTAGCAAACCAAATGAAATAAAGCCCAAATGAGCTTCTATATTGTTTATTCAGATATCTACTATTCTAAAAAAATGTTTGTAGAAATGGTTAAAATTGTGCTGTCAGTAATATTTAGTGTCCTTATGTGGAGGACGAAGTAAACAAACCATGCAGTCGAGTTAAAGTCAAATCGGTAAGATATCACGCCTTTAAAAGACAAGTGATAGTCTAGATAAGATAAGTGTCCCTAACCTAGTCCTGTTCCTCCCAATATTAATTATAATATTAACATATTAATCATAATATTACCTCGTGATGTGTATAAAAGACACCCGTCAACAGAATCACTCTTTTTTATTCCAACCTCTCCAGCACCATGGGAAAGACAAAAACGTCAGAGACAAGATTGTAGACCTGCACAAGGCTGGAATTCAAACCTTACGGGTAATATCTGTACTATAGGGATCGCTATAGTGTCAATAGTCAAAATTCTAGTGTCTTGACAGCTTGAGAGCTGACCCACACCACCCCTGGATATCTGATTGCCACATTTTCCCATGTTTTGCCACCACCGAGCTGCTGTTCTTCAAATATTCCACAGAAAGTGTTTATTTTGTTGGGTCTCCTTTCATGGAAAGGTTTGTGCTCTCACGAGGAGGGGAATTGGGATAGCCGAGAGAGGCCGATGAACTGGAAAGAATCTCTGCAATGTGAGAGGATTTTTTTTCCTATGTAATGACTAGAACTTTCCACAGGTTTAGAGCTGACGTGGTTAAACACGATCGGTGCGTATCTATAATCTGTTTATATATGTATATGTTATTGATAATGCATGGTAATATATCGTTGAATACCCAGTGTCACCTGAGTCAGACGGTTCGGCAATAAAATGGTGCATAAAACTCCTGAAATGCGAGCAGTCCACTCGGCGGTCGACGCAAATACTTGGACGCAACTGTACACCAATTCTAGGATTCTGTTCAGTTTTCCAGATGGTCTGCTGATCCAAACTCACCGCAAGGTCAGGAAGGGTTGGAGCGAAGGACTGCTCAAGGACGCACACAAGTAGCTTTAGGAATCTGATAAGAAACCCATAAATCAGCCAGCTGCGGGTTGTCTGATTTGAAACGCAATCCATGTTTTTTTCGCGGAATGTGTGGAAGTACGGCTGCTTTGAAGTCGTTTAGTTAACGGAAACGAGCAGTTAACGGCTAATGCTGCGAGGATGCGTGGGGACGCAAACTTGTGACTGTGTAATGTTTAACCTTCGTCCTAACACTGAAATGACAAATAAAAAAAAGTTCATAATCAATTAGTAATCCATATATTAGGGGTGTAATGATACACAAAATTTATTTGAGATTTGTAGATTTGAGAAGATTTGAGATTGTAGAAAACGAGAAGAATAGAAGGCAGGATTTATTCACATATGAGGAAAACTGCCGCCTGCTGCATTGATAACGTACACTTCCAGTGTTTTTTACAAGGCGAACATTCTTAGAACACGACCTCGGGTTCTCTCAGAAATGCAGAGCTCTCTGTGTGGGATTAAAGACGCTGCCATCCTTCTACACACAAACACACTCTTTACCTACAGAGCACAATGCAGTGGCACTTTAGTCCCTCACTTCCTCATTCGTACAGTCTGCTCAAACAGATGACCTTCAGCATTTATCCTAATACCACCGCGTACGCCATTGGATTCATCATCTGCCAGTAAGCTAACTGGCCAATTCGAGTCGTTGCTTCATCGCTTATTGAATGTGAAACCAAAATCTGCCGTTTTGTGGTTTTCGATATAAATATATTAGCTGTAAGGTTTTTTTTTTTTTCGCTCCAAACGATTTACAGTCTAAACCACCAAAACAGGTTTATAATTTTTATGACAAAATTATGCACTTCGGACTTTTCTAGTCAATCAGATGCTTTCAAAAGTCTCAAGTGTCCCACCCCTAACATCCATTATATGCAATGTCAGGTATGAGGCTAAATCACTGGATCTCCACTGGAGCCCTACAGACAATTGGTGAATATTAAAGGTTATTTCATTAAAACATACAAGTAAACACCACTGACTGCTCTAGCAGTGACAGTGTCCCATTGTGACCCATGCTAACTTCGTAAAATGCAGCACCGATAAAAAAATTAACCCCAGAATTGATGCGAAACAGCAGGAATATTTTAACACAAGCGTTTCAAGGTAGAGTTTTTCCCCATAAGATGGTATGTGCTTAACGTTGTGCACATCGTGACATTGTGCAACATTGTGCTTGAGCACTGTGATTTCATTTTCCATGGTGCTTCTTCAGAGTTGGGGAAAACATATATGAGGGAACCAGATGGTGTGGAGCACAGTGGGTCATGGCAATCTGAAGCTCATGCAGTCTCTCTCTTAGACAAAACATGTTTCCATCTGTCTCAGAAATTTGAGCTGGATTACTGCAAAAGTCCAAGGCAAAAGAGATCATGAACTGTCATTGTGTGGGGAAAAAAAAGGCTGTTGCTTGGAAACCGGGAGTGAGATTGATGATTTAGCTAGTGAGAAGCTAATGGATGACCTGAACCAATGGCTTACAACATACAGGTCGAATTTTGAAGTAACCTAAAATTTAATTATTTACTTAGCATGAAAAATACTCTAATTCCACTAGACATCAAATGCTTAGCAAAACAATATTTATATGCCGTGTGACATTGAGGACAGAATGTGACAGAATCATCAAAAATATCAAGATTTTCCTCAGATAATGTGTTCTTACTACTACTATTAAGTGACATGACATTCTTTTGATTCGTTAAATATATATATGCCAATTAACAAAAAAAAAAAAGTTGTCTAAAGGATATGCTAATTACAAACCACATGCATTAAATATACTGAAAATAGATCACTATGTCAATCGATAGCTCAAAACTTGAATTGTAAACTAGCTAATCTGGGGGCCTGACAATTTTGATTGTTAGCGTGTCACAATAAAATCTTGATTATAAACAATATAAAGGCAGAATGACATTCCAGACCAGACGTCAAAATATTCAAGAATTTTTTACCTCAGATGTGATCATTATTTAAACTTAGCCATGAATGCTAAGCAAACCCACATGTAGCCTTTGACGACACTGTATCACTGCAGTGATGATCGAAAACAGCCAAAACCAATCGGGAATATCAACATTTACCTCAGATGTGAGGCCAAATCACTATGAATAGACTGTGGCTACAATGACGTTATAATTACACATAGCATTGAATTCTGGTCAAATCCACATGATATACCCACTTTGTTCATAATGTGTTGTTGAGTTAAACCTAAAATAATCAAGAATATCAACATTTACCTCAGATGTGATGGTAAAACCCAAAGAAAAATAATTTATGTTTAAGAATCCGCAATTTAAAGGCAAGGGGATGGCGAACACACTTTCGTTTATTTAACAGGACGAAGGTTTACTTTGACCAAACAAATATACAAACGTACAGATGTTTATTGGAAAATCTGTTTTCCATTTAGAAATCTTCTGTCGCCATAAATAACATTTACACACACTTGGAATCTGGATTGTTGGTTCCTCCAAACATTCAGCTGAAGTACTTTGGAATACTCCATGACAGCTAACGTTCCAGACGACTGCTTTCTAAATAACGCTTAAAGAGCTCGGATGTACGCTTTGGCTAATTGACTTGTTGTGCGGTGAAGTCGGTTCGTATGAGCCAGAGTACAGACGAAATTGCATGGTGTTGGATTATGGAATGGTTGCCATGTTAGTTCCTTTGAAATTCCAGAATAAGTCAACATTCCTTGTTTAAAAACAACCCCAAACCATTAGGCTTTCTCCTCCATGTCTGACATCATCTCTCCTGTTCTCAAACAAAAGCATTCACGTGTCCCACAAGCCATAAAAGCTTTGGAATTTCCACACTTTAACAGACAATGTACATGGTTAAATTGCTAATTAGGAAGCTACGTAGTTACAAATACACTGTAATTAAACTTAGCATTGAATGCTAACCAGGTCTTTGTGTTTTATAGACAAAAAAATTAACAGACACATTAAGAATAAAATAATTAAGAATATTTACCTCAGATAGAACTTTGTACATAAACTATTACACTCAAATTATATTTTCTGAATATCTGCAGTTAACATTTTGGCCTGTATCTTTTCTTTGCTTGTGTGCGTGTTTGCACGTAAACAAACTGAACTGCACTGCAGTGTTCTAAAACAGAGCCATTTTAATTTCCCCAGCCCCTGTTTCTAGCCCCAGCACAGCAAGCGAGCTCCTGAAGCTGTCCCAGAGACCCAGCATGCCCCTGCTGAGTGTGCTGTGGTGCATCACTCTCTGCAGGGGTCATGACCTTTCAGCCCTCTTCTTTCACTCGGCTCGGCTTTTAATTAAGAGATCTGAGACTGCAGCTCTCTCCAGATCACTTCTTCACTGCCACGTCTCGAACAGCTGTTTTCTAACAGTTGAGGAAAAATAAAACGCATTCTGCGTCATGGCTAAAACAAGGATGAAAGTGGAAAAAGGCCGCCCCCATAATGTAGTGTAATCGCTTCTCGAAGCAGAAACAACATGAATGGTCACAGTGAAGTTGGAGTGAATAAAATGAGGCCTGTTTGAATACATTAGCAACATTGGCTTTGTTCATTTGCAGCTGCTTGTATACAATACAATGTAGAAATATTAAAAAAGCAGACCGTGATTTGAAGTGAATTCAGGGTGCAGCATTTTGACAAGCACCTGTTGTTGACAATTTTTCAATTGGGTTTCATTACTCCACTCTAGCTACATAACCTCCCATGTTTCCACACTTGGCCTAAATGTTGTAATTCATCCCAGTAATTGTGTCCACACCCAGGAAAGACTTGATGTATGCTTATTTGGGGGGGGATAGGGCTTATTTGCTGGTTTCGTTAACGTAGAGATTTGTTTCTGAAAAACAAATTAACTATTTAAACTTTAGTTGTGCTTGAGTTGCAAAATAATAGGCAATATAATTTGAATCTCTGGCATGTCCTTGTGCAGGAATACCCCCAAACGAGGGCGTATACTACTCAAACGAGCGATTATATCGCCCAAACGAGGGAGTATACCACCCAAACGAGGGAGTATACCCCCAAACGAGGAATTATACCGCCCAAACGAGGGAGTATACCCCCAAACGAGCAATTATACCGCCCAAACGAGGGAGTATACCCCCAAACGAGGAATTGTACTGCCCAAACGAGGGAGTATACCCCCAAACGAGCAATTATATCGCCAAAACGAGGGAGTACACCCCCAAACGAGCAACTATATTGCCCAAATGAGGGAGTATACTCACAAACGAGGGAGTATACCGCCAGAATGAGGGATTATACCCCCTCAAACGAGGGAGTATACCTCCCAAACAAGGAAGTATATCACCCAAACGAGGGGGTATCACATGTTCAATCATTCTTTAAATGAAAAATAACCTACTTTCACAACACCCTTAGTTTAACTTCCAAGCAAGGAAAAATTAACAGTCGGATTAAACTGTACTAGTCCGATGAACTTTGATTAGACTTGCTAAGGTATCTTCTGCACAAAAAGCCTTTTACCACTTTGACCAAATTTGTTGAACCTATCAACTTTACTAGGCTCATGACCCTACAGCATTAATAGCTGATCCAGACAGCACTATTATGGGTTTAAGGTGACCCCAAGGAACCATTGTTTTTAAGAGAACCATACATTTGTTTTTTAATGACTGCTTATTTTATAGAGCCTTCGTAATTTATAAATCTTACTGAACTCTCGGGGCAAATGAAAAACGGATTTAAAGACGATCTCATTAGCTTTCTTTCTCTGAGATCTCAATTCCTCGTGGCCACCACCGGCTTAGACTCAAGTGCACTGTGGTTGTAAAAGAGCTAAAACCACAGCTAGAGGAAGTACTAATACTCAGCAGCTCAACAACCACAAGACCAGCACTGTATAGATTTCCAGGAAACATCCATGAGCAACAAACTAACATTGCGCTGAAAATAGATCATTTCTGCCATAATGAAAAATCAAGTGCAAGCTAACACATCATGAGATTGCATTCAAAGCAAATTTTCTGGTGAAGTAGCCAATCAACACTCCCTGGTCTTTTTGAGATTTTTTTGTAGCAGCAGCTTGTGGCTTCTGATATCGGGCTTCGGTTACATGAGGTTTCTGAATTGCAGCTAAACTGTAAGCTTCAGCATTTCGCAAAGCTCATAGAACGAACTTTGGCAGTTTGTGGTCTTAAAGGTTTACAGTTCGAAGGCACTTCTGAGAATCTTTACCGGTTGTCTTGGTACAAGGACCTGAACTTTAGCAAACCTTTGAATTTTTTTATTTTTTTTTCCCTCCCCTCACTCATTTGACATTCAGGTTTAATTGCTTCTTGCCGCCTCAGTTTGATAATCCAGCGTTATTTTAGAGCTTTGTTGAGCATCTATGTGCAACATATAGGCAAAAATAAGGACATTGACATACATTATATATATCTAATATATTTAATGAGTTGCTTTAGATTTAACAGTTCACAAACAGCTTCAAATTACATGCGAAAGTCTTCAGTTTTGGATTTCCAAGCCGAGTGAATTATCCCATGTGTTCGTTTTTTTGGCCTCGCAGGCTCTTTATTTTGGAGCGTCGTCATTACCCACAGCTTCTCAGCATGGAATTTCCATTGAACCAGTGCTGAAAAAATCTTGGTCGCCCACCAAGATAAGAAACGTTTTTTTCTTTCATTATCTAATTAGGTCTCGAATCGGTTTAAACTAGAAGTCTCGTCCACCAACTAAAAATGATTACTTTTCCTCCCTGTGCTCTAAAACTATTAATAAGCAGATTTTTATTGAACTAATATGTGGAATTGTTGATATTTTTATGTTTTCTGTGTGGTAGTGTTTGTTTTGCAGACTCATCCATTGTTAATAGTCTGAGGTAGTTTTTCCCACCACAGAAGAGTCTTCAGGACACTGGAAACTATACATTCTAATTTCTTTTAATTACACGTTAGTGAGTGAAAGACTCTTTATTGCCACTATAACATAAGAGAAGATCATGTACCGTAATTTCCGGACTAATAAACGCACCCAAATATAAGCCGCACCCACTGAATTTTACAAAGATTTTTTATTTTGAATATAAATAAGCCGCACCTGTCTATAAGCCGCAGGTTTCAGTCTACACTAAAACTAATGAACTTTACACAGGCTTTAACAAAAGACAGTGTCTGTAACACGGCTTGTATCTAAACAGTAGCCTACCAAGAAAGTCATTGTTCACTGTCTTCCTCCTTTTTTTTTCTTTTGGCATCGCCGCGCGTTTAAAAATCACCATCAGTGAAGCTTTTCTCCCAATGCCGTGCAGCTCAGAACACAGGTGAAGTGCGTTTTTATTGGTCTAATGTTATGGGGCTCAGTTTTTTGGCTTGAAGCTTGTAAAACCGGAAAAAACCCCAGGAAAAATCCATATATTAGCCACTTCATTATTTAATCCACGGGGATCAAAGCATAGGAAAAAAAGTAGCAGCTTATAGTCCGGAAAATACAGTAGCTATACATTTCCATCCACCCTATCTGTCTTTCAGTCGGTCGGTCTGTCTGTGCCACAGTTTTCCTAGAGACTGACTTTATTATTATTTTTTAATTCCTTTTAATTTAAAGCTGGAATAGGTTCAGGCTCAGGACTGCAACTGTTATGAAGAGTTTTGCATTTTAGTACCCATCAATGCACAGATGAATACCTTAGCTATTATGATGATGGGTTCCCTTTCGAGTTTGGTTTCTCCCAATGTTTTCTTCTTCTTACCATCTCAGGAAGTTTTTCCAAAATAAAAAGAAACATACAGGAAGTAATTTCTACATTTCAAATTTACATTTGTAATCTATTTATTTCTGGAAAGTTGCATTGGTTCGATGTATATTGTTAAAAGCTCAGAATTGGAATTGAATTTTTATAAAAAATGAATGATGAAATCAATCATGTTTTCAATCAAATTTGACAGGAGAATACTTGGAGGAAACGGAGCACAGTGCAGTAATTAATGGCTATCAGAGTAGAAAATGAATTACCCAGGTTCATTCTTAGACTGTTTTGACTCTGTTAGGGTTGAAGCGAATAGAGAGAGACAGAGAGAGAGAGAGAGATGAGGTCATTGAGCTTGTCCTAGTTCTCAGTGCGTTTTTTTATTTATTTATTTATTTATTTTTAAGTACACAACATTAAAAACTCATCACTACCTGACTTTACTGGTTAAATGAATCTCCACAAAATCTCCATAAAATCTAGTAGAACATCTTCCCAGAAGAGTGGCGCTCATTATAACAGTAAATAGTGACTAAATGCGGAGCTGGATGTAGATATGAAACATGTCTGTATGGTGTGTATCATTGGCTGCGTGATATTAGGATGTATTATATGATGATATCACATTAATTGAATGCTCTTTGGAATATTTTTGAGGTAGAGCTGGACGATATCGATATCAATAATCAATATTATGATAAATTGTATTGCGATACACTTTTCTGGGATATTGCAATATTTTTATATTAAGTTTCATGTTCTGATTGGAAGTTGCTGATTTTCTATTCGTTCCATTATATATATATTTTTTTTTTTTAAGTACACAACATTAAAAACTAATTTCACTATCTTGATTATGTACTCAATAATATACAAACTATATGGAAACATTTATCAGGATTTTTTTTTAGCCATGTGTGGTTCTTTCCCAAACTATTTCCACAATCTGGAGGCACACAGTTGTGTAGGAGCATGAAATTCTCTCTGCACTTGCACTAGGAGACCTTAGTCTAGTGAGGATATGCTTTATATGGTTTGGAGTGGAAGCTCTCCTGAACATCTTCTGGATTAATGTAAAAGCTGACTGCACCCCAGGCCTCCTCACCTCGCCTACATCACTACCTGACTTTACTGGTTAAATGAATCTCCACAAAATCTCCATAAAATCTAGTAGAACATCTTTCCAGAAGAGTGGTGCTCATTATAACAGTAAATAGTGACTAAATGCGGAGCTGGATGTAGATATGAAACATGTCTGTATGGTGTGTATCATTGGCTGCGTGATATTAGGATGTATTATATGATGATATCACATTAATTGAATGCTCTTTGGAATATCTCTGAGGTAGAGCTGGACGATATCGATATCAATAATCAATATTATGATAAATTGTATTGCGATACACTTTTCTGGGATATTGCAATATTTTTATATTAAGTTTCATGTTCTGATTGGAAGTTGCTGATTTTCTATTCGTTCCATTTCATATGATTGTATATAAACGTGGATTCCTTCAGCGTCGGGTTTTGCAGCCCGGAGTGTTCGTGTCGTCACTGCGTTGGTGTTGTGAAGTGGTGATATATGAATGTCACACACTCAGAAAGGGAAACGTCTTCTGACCTCATGACTGTGTGCGTGTTCGGTTTATTGAAAAAGCTCACTAATGGACGTGTGAGAGTTTGAAAAGGATTTTTGGGATGTGGGTAAAGTGGATTCCAGCTGTGTGAGAGAGAGAGAGAGAGAGAGAGAGAGAGAGAGAGAGAGATTTTTTCTTTCTCTGTCTGTCTGTCTTTCTCTCTCTTTCTCTTTGACTCTAGCTCTTAGGATTGGTCTCTCTCTCTCTCTCTCTCTCTCTCTTCCAACTCTCTGGGTCTGTCTGTCTCTCTCATGCTCTCTCTTTCTCTCTTCTCTCTTCTCTCGATCTGTTTCTTTCTTTTTGACTTTCTGATTCAGAATTTCTCTTGGGTTTTTTTTGTCTCTTAATTTTAGTCTATTTTTCTTTTTCTCTCTCTCTCTCTCTCTCTCTCTCTCTCTCTCTCTCTCTCTCTCTCTCTCTCTCTCTCTCTCTCTCTCCCTCTTCTTGATTTGTTTCTTTCTTTTTTGATTTCTAATTCAGAATTTCTCTCAGGTTTTTTTTTGTCTCTCCATTTTAGTCTAATTTTTCCTTCTCTCTCTCTCTCTCTCTCTCTCTCTCTCTCTCTCTCTTTCTCTCTCTGTTTTTCTCTCTCTCTTCTGATGTTTCGCTTTCTTTTGTACTCCGTTTCAGAATTTCTCTCTTTTTTGTCTCTCCCTTTTTTTTTTTTTTTTTAACCTTTCTCGCTTTTTCAGACTTTCCATCTTACTTTTTGATTCTAACTCTCTGGGTCTCTCTCTCTCTCTCTCTCTCTCTCTTTTTATTTAATTACTTTTCCCTCCNNTCTCTCGCTCTCTCTCTCTCTCTCTCTCTCTCTCTCTCTCTCTCTCTCTCTCTCTCTTTCCCTCTCAATTTATTTAAATGAACATGACAAAAAATACATTTTGTATGGCGTGACAAGCATTAAGAACAACACAGAATAGGATTAAGAACATCTAAAGCAAGTAGCCTGTGTATAGAAATAATGAAAAAAGTATTGGAACTAATGAAAGAAAATATGAATATATACAGAAATGAATACAGCAAAACAATTACAAAAAACATGACGTACTGAACTTCGAGTTGAAACAGTCTGTCTGTCTGTGTCTCATTGGCAGATTAATGTTTTGTATGTAAGTTCGAGATCTGCTGCTTTTAGGCTCCTCATCATGTTCACAATCTCATTAGTAGACCTGGTCACAATGATCAGTTTCTCTTCTTTCTTCTCTCTCGACTCATCAGCTCCTCACAGCGCCTCCCCAGACTGCGAGTGACATCATTACACTGCTCGGCCCCGTGCTCGGCCCCGTGCTCGGCCCCGTGCTCGGCCCCGTGCCTCGCTCGGAAAGCGTCTGCCGGGAGAATAAATGGAAATGAAAGCAGAAAGCTTTCTGCGATGGAGTTTAAATCGTCTGTGTCTCCCTAATGCCAGAGCAGAAGTGCTTCAGAAGTGGTTACTGAGTGATTCGGAAGCGGTTTTTCCTTCTTTAAATTCACAGCAGAGCAATTTATGGCAGATTGTTTTTTTTGTGTTTTTTTCATTCTCTCCCCCTTTTTTTTTTGACGTTAATTTTATTTCCGTCCCTACGATCTGTAAATTTTTCTATTTCAGAATTAAGAAGACGTTAAGCGAATAAAAAGCAAAAGGCATCACATTCCACAGATTATAAGCGCTAAATCTAAATGGGTTTTATTGCTTTGGTATTTAAACGTCATTTTTTATTCCGGGAAAATTCTACGATCTCCCCCTGTTTACCCTAGCATTCTGTTTTTGACACCAAATCACCAAAAAACCTTGAATAACAATTCACAGGTTTGGGTCTCTTAGTTCAAGAAAAAAAAGAATTTAATGCCAGACTTTGTAATTGTGCTCAACTTGCTCAAGGGCACCAACAATGGCAGCTTGGCGATACTGCAGCTTGAACCGCCAAGCCTTATCCACTTAGCTAAACGTGTTGTGTCCAAATTTGACCCGATGGTGGCACTAGAGAGTTGGCAGGAGTTTGTCCAGACTGTTCCTTAGACCTTTTCCAATCAGGGCTCTAAATTTCATCCCTTGTGATCGGACGATTCTACGATTGGCCAGAAGAAGTAAAAGAAGCAGAAGAAGAAAAGTAAATGTACATTTACGGAAGACGCTTTTATCCAGACTGACATGAGGTTAAGGGCCTTGCTCAGGGGCCCAGGAGTGACAGGTTGGTGTGGTCTTAACCTACCCATTGTACATGCCCATTGTAGCTTTCGATGCTGGGAATTTCTCAGATTTCCCACCATTCCCACAGGTTCGAGGAATGGCCGTTTTAACGCTTTGAGAAATAATTCGCAATCCCGATTTCTTTTTGCGCTATTCGCATCACGCAGGCTTCAAATCTGACCTGCAATTATTCAGCATGTAATTAGCATACGAACGTGTTGCAGTGGCTGCGGTATGATAATTGACATGTCGTCCTTGCAGTGTGTTTTGTCAGGTTTGTGTGTGTTGACATGGCGGTGGGTGGTTCTGCACAGCGAGTGTGTATCTCTCTTTAGTGCCGGTTTGTTTTTGTTTTTTCTCATTCTAATTACAGAGTCATTGTATACAAGTTTCCTGTTGGCGTGTGTGTGAGTCGGTTGTTGCCAAGAGAGGCTTTACATGCTATAATCTGATTTATAGCTGCCTGGCGGTTACTACGGCAACAACGTTCGCTCGACATCGACGCCAAGTAGGGTTTAGTAGGGACGCCCAGGTAGAACTTTTCAGACGAGGTCTTGGTTGCTAAACTATCAGCGATCATCTTATTCCATAATGGTCACGCTCAAAGGCCGAAAGGCTGCGTGAGAATAGTTTCATTTCTAATGAAAGATTGATTATGGGATGCAAATGATTGAGTCCCCGTTTGCTGTTATAATAATCTCCAATATTCTGGGAAGATGTTCCTCTAGATTTTGTGAAAATTTGTGTGAGATTTTAGACACAAGGGTGTTAGTAAAGGTACTGATGTTGGTGACAAGGTGAGGAGGTCTGGGGTGCAGTCAGGTGTCCAATAGGGTCGGATCTCTGTAGCTGGAGATCTTCCACACAGATCCAACCCATGAGAAGGAGATCTTCATTGGGAAAATTTCATACTACCGCACCCAAAGACATTATGTTGAATCGTGTGACTCTAAATAGGTGCGAACAGTTTGGAGAAGAACCACATATGACTGGAAAAGTCATGGTTTCCCAATGCTTTTATCCCTCTAGTGAATGTTTTGTATTTGAAAAAAAGTGTCATGTCACACTGTAAAATTCACCATGTAGACTGTAGAAATCATGAAAAAATTCCTAATTGGAGATTGTGTTCATGTATTTGGGCTTTTAGAATTCTGCCTTGTCAGCTGTTTTGGGATAATATTGTGTAAGCCAGGAAGTACCACCATCTAGAACATCGTGTTGTTTTTAGAGTTGCTTCATTCGCTTGCAGCGTAACATGAGGTGGAAGTGTCAGCTGCACACTGATACCGTCTGTGTGTGTGTGTGTGTGTGTGTGTGTGTGTGTGCTTGCGCGCACTTGCACCGAGGCGCCAAGTTGTGATGCATTAGCTTTTCTCAGAGACTCGCGTGCAATTTGACCTGCGAGTCTGATGAAGGCAGCTTTCAGTGCTGCGTGTAAGAAAAGCTCGAGGTGTGCAGCTCCGCCAGCAAAACCCCTGCAGCTCCTTCACCGCTCATACCTCATCTGCACTCGAGGAGAAGGAGGAACACGTCCTGGTGGGCAAATAGGTCAAATATCAGAGCTCAATGATCTTCAAAAAGCCAGTGAGAATAAATTGTAAAACAAAAACTTTACGAGTGACTTTATTTTACTTTATACTTCAGTGTCAACACTGAAATATAGAGTAAAATAAAGTTTGGTGTATTTACCCACAATGTCATTCAGACACCAGATAATTGCTGATTTGACCATTAATACCAGGACATGTCATCCCTGGACAGGTCACTAACTAGTCAAGCCCCTCCCCCTTTACTGCTTAATTTATATAAAAACTTTTGCTAAAAGAATTTGCTGATGGTGGAGGCACCTGCGAAAAGACAGGCCTCAGCGTTAGAAAAAGTGCAGGAATGTTCAATTAGGAATTTTAAACAGTCTTTCGAGCCAAGTGCTGACAGAAGACGCTCAAATTTCTTTCTTTTCTTTTTTTTTTCCCTCCTCAAAGTGAAGGAACGGCACGGGATCATCGAGGTCACGTCTGTGTGCCGAGTCTCAGATCATGACTAGATGTTAGTGCTTTTTTAAAGCACTCCAAACTGTTTCATTTCGTAATCCTTTTGTTTTTAAATATAAACCTTATTTCCTACAGTAGCTCCTAATGCTGTCTCCGTTCTAAATCCCGTGACCTGGCGTGACCTCGCGCCGGAGCGCCGGGTTCACAGAGCACAGGATTTCTGAGTGCAAGACAGCGGAAACACGGTTGTTCTGCTGTTCCACCGTTATCAGTTTAGATCAGGCAGCCAAGCCAGCCTCTGATTGTTCGAGTCAATGAGGGCGACGGGGCAGTAAATGTGTGTCTGAGAGAGTAAAGGGTAGTTCACAGCACAGCAATGTTACAGGATCCATGTCGGGTTCTTTAATAAGTACATAGTTGTTCTATATTCCCTAAATTCATTAGCTACTTTCAGTTGTAAATTTCAAGATAATTCTACACAAGTACTGGAATCCGTCACAGGATCGACTTCATGGTGTGTAACTTTTGAGAAATAGTGCTTCCTCAGATATTGTGTTTGCATCCTGAGACAAAATACCTGTGTCCTTTTGTGTGTTTGGACATGCATTAATCATCTTCAGACTCTCAAGCAGTAATCATGTTTAAGCCCTCGAGTAATCAGTCGTCTGTGTATGGCCTTGTCAAGCATACATTTTTTAACCCTCAATAAAATAATCGACAAATAATTGTCGATTAGTCAACCTGACTAATAATCATGTTCCTAACCTTGACTAATGATGATCTCAACCTTGACAAATAATTGTTTTTCTCAATCTTGATGAATAGTTGTGTTCTCGACCCTGATTATTAATCGTATTTGCAACCCCAACCAAAATTCTTTTCAACTCCGACTAATAATTGTTTTATATTACGATAATATAATCATAATTGTAACCCAAACTATTAATCATGTTCTCAAACCTGTCTAATAATCGAGTTCGCTACCTCGGCTAATAATCGTATCCGCAACTTTGACGAATAACGATCAATGTTGTCGAGTAGGCATGTTATTGACCTTGACGAATAATTGCATCCACCGCCTAAACGAATGTTGGACTAATAATCTTGTTTCCAATCTTGGCTAATAATCCTCTTTTCAATCTCGATTATTGTGTTCTCAACCTCGACTAATAATCGTGTACGCAAGGTCGATTAAAGATTCTTTGTCACCCCGACTATTAATCGTGCTTTTGGACCCGACTGAAAATCAATTTCGCCACCTCGACTCATAATCGAGTTCGCCACCTCGACTCATAATCGAGTTCGCCAACTCGACTAATAATCGAGTTCGCCACCTCGACTAATAATCGAGTTCGCCACCTCGACTAATAATCGAGTTCGCCAACTCGACTAATAATCGAGTTCGCCAACTCGACTAATAATCGAGTTCGCCACCTCGACTCATAATCGAGTTCGCCAACTCGACTAATAATCGAGTTTGCCACCTCGACTAATAATCGAGTTCGCCACCTCGACTAATAATCGAGCTCGCCACCTCGCCAACTAACCTCTCAACCTCAACTAATCGTGTTCTCAACTTCGAATTATAATCGTTTTTGAACTCAAATTATAATCGTGTTCTCAACCTCAACTAATCGTGTTTTAAACCCCGACCGAATATTGTGTTTGCTCCATTGACTAACGCCCCTCAACATGAGTGCAAATCTCCACAAACGCACTCCAAGATCTAGTGTAACATCTTCCCAGAAGAGTGGAGTTGATGTGAAGGGATGTTTAAAACACGCATCTTATATTCAGATGTCCACAAACGTTTATCCATATATTGTATACAAAATTTACTAATATCAACTGACTTGGAATAAAAGCTTATATTTTATTTCTTTATAAAAAGTATTTTTGTATAAATGGAAAAGAAAGTCACATGGCTTCGAGAGAATCCCGTAATCTCGCTGCAGTTGAAGATAATAGTCACCGGTCTCCACTTGTTTTTTTGGGGGGAGTTTTCGACGGAGTTGTGGGATGTGGCAGCGCTCGTGTCTCCGCACCGGCGTGTTTAACCGCCTCACTTGTGTTCTCGCCTCTTTTGTCATTTACTTTGGATGAGAGCTTTGGGAGAATGCATAAATGTAAACACTGCCTCTTTTTTCTTTTCTTTTCTTTCTAGGTATGACTACAAAGAAATGTTGCACAACTCCACTTTTTGTTTGGTGCCTAGAGGACGCCGTCTGGGTTCGTTCCGCTTCCTCGAGGCTTTACAGGTGACGCTCTTTTTGTCTCGGATCAGTCCGGGGTTGTTTTATTGGCGTACGTGTGATGTACAGAATGTCTTGTCTGTCTTTCTGTCTGTCTTTATTTATCAACACTGGTGGTAGCTTAGCGGTTAATGCATTGGACTTTGGATCTGAAGGTCATGAGTTCGGCCACACCAAGCTACCACTTCGGGGGCCCTGAGTGAGGCCCTTAATCCTATAAATACTCAGTTGTATATCGCTCTGGATGAGGGCGTGTGCCGACTGCCGGAAATGTAAATATTGGGACACTTGATTTTTCCAGTCATCTATTTTTCGTACCCCAAATTTGGAGACACATGATTGCACACGTCTTTGGGAGCATTAAATTGCCCCTTCATCAAAATCAAGAGACCCGAAGTGCTCCGGCACGACGATGCCACTGTGCACAAAGCCAGCTTCATAAAAATCTGCTTTCCATGGTTTGGAGTGGAAGATCTCCTGCTAAAGATCTCCAACTCTATTGAACATGATGAATGTGAACGCTAACTGCAGCCCAGGCTCCCTCACATTCTCACCTTCTCATCGGTTTCTGATTTTGCTAATTGGGGGTTAAAATCTTCACAAATCTCCACATCATTTAGTGAAGCATCTTCCCAGAATAGTGGAGTTTTTTTTAAGAGCCAAAACTCCCAAACATCCCAAACTCATGGTCTGGTGTCCACACTCCAAAATGAATGTTTTCCTGTTTTTTTTTTGTTTTTGTTTTTTACATTATTTTATTGAAATGTGTTAATTTCATTAAGTTCTTCTAATCTGATTGACAGAAACAGAGGCCACACCTCCTTTGCTCTTCCTCATCCATATGTCGTGTGTAGGCTGGTGCATTTTCACATGATTTCCAAGCTTTGTGTGTGTAAGCGAGCAGTGTGTCTACTTCAGTGTGCAGATCAGGTTAATGACGGTGAAGGGATTAGGGAGAGGGAGCAGCAGCCAATCGCACGCTGGCATCCTGCTTAACAGATTAGCGGCAGAACACACACACACACACACACAAAAGCCAAAGCACCAACCTTGTTAAGCATCGCCTCGTGTTATTCCACGTCGAGGACGGTTTAGTAAATGCGTACAGACAGCTTGCGGTTATTGCTGGCATCATGGGACGCTGCGAAACGACACCTTTATGCAACACGCCGTGACTCCATTTTCGTTATTGTCGATTTAACGTACGCTCCGATTACACACAGCTGGAACGAGCCGGTCGGAAATAAAAGCAAGAGAGATGCAATAGTCATTTCAGAGTGTGATTAGAATGATGAGTCGTGATCGTTTCGTTACAGCATTTTCTCATCGCGATATTGCGTATTCCTTTTCAGAATTTTTATTTATTTCAAAAGAGGGCGCTAAAGCTATTTCCTGTATACCGAGTTTAAAAAAAAAAAACGTTAAAAAGTAAATAAAAATATTCCGTGCCTTGTTCGAGGAGGTACCAGAAAAAAGGTTTCGACACTAGTTTTGTAAGACGCCAACAGATGGCAGCACAAGGCTGCACGCAGAGTCACGGGGAGCACCGAGCTTCGTTAAAAGCCAAAAGACATCGTCCTGTGTACATCAGGAGTTGTGCAGCCGGTGATAAACCGTCAGCGAGCTCCTCAAACGAAAAAGTGGACATGAACTATAGCTGCTGTAACATAAGCGACAAAGAAAACAAACAGTTAAATATTTATTCCCCCCTAATTTGAATAGCAGTTGATAATTTTTTCACACCACACCCTGTAGCGTATTACTGCCAGGCATCGTGTTTTCCACACAAAGCAATCCAGGGAGCTAAAATTCCCGGCACCGCTCACCGCACGGACAAATACAAATACCGCGTATCCCGTTTTTGTTATTCTGCGATCTGCCGTGTTTACAGAAGGCGTCAGCTGGCAAACAGGCGATCGCACTGTTATCCTCGTCATAGCTGCCGGCAACAGCTTTAACACTCCGATGTCCTGCTGTGTTTCCTGTCTCTGTTTCTCTCGCCCCCCCTGCGCCACCCACCGCTGATCTTTATCTCGGATCTGTTTCTCTCCACTGTGATTGAACTGTCACAGGCAGATGCCAGTGCTTCAGGTTTCATCGTCTCAAAACATCTCCTCATCTTAAATCCGTCGAAAATAACTTTCGGCTAAAACGCTCCCTTCTTAGATCAAAGTCTCAAACGGTCAGATTTTAGATTATAACACGTTTCTAACACGTGTGTGTGTTTGTAGGCCGCCTGCGTTCCTGTCGTGCTCAGTAACGGCTGGGAGCTCCCCTTCTCCGAGGTCATTGACTGGAACACGGCTGCCGTCATAGGTGACGAGAGGCTGCTGTTACAGGTACGTACATCACTTCCTGCCACACGCTATTTATACATGCGACCTGCCCACGTTTTCTATGACGGCCACCTTTTCACCGATGGGTCACGTTTTGTATGATGGATCAAATTTTCATAGATCTTCATGTTCATACTGATGGATTATGTTTTCATAGGTCACGTTTTCTCTGATGGGTCACGTTTTCACTGATGGGTCACGTTTTCTCTGATGGGTCACGTTTTCTCTGATGGGTCACGTTTTCGCTGATGGGTCACGTTTTCGCTGACAGTCATGTTTTTCTCTGATGGTCACGTTTTTTAACTAATGGGTCATGTTTTCTCTGATGGGTCACGTTTTTTGTTGATTGGTCACGTTTCTCTGATGGGTCACGTTTTCTCTGGCGTTGACGACAACATGAAAAGCTGTGTAGGTTTTTTTTTTTTCGGCCTACCGATTCATGAGAGCAAGAAAAGATAAAGGAACCACTCCTAATGTTCCAAATCAAAAAGAAAAGTGGAAAAGTTGTGGGCAATATACAGGAAACAACACAGTCCTTGCTGCAGAACCAGAAGTCCAGGATTAACATCTACCTCAGGTCTGCCCAATAAGTCAATCGCAAGTTTTATATATTTAAGTTAAAGGTATTTTTAAACCTTTTCAAGCACAAAATCGTTAAAGGGACACGTAACAACGGTTCGCGTCATCCTGGAGGCGTGGCGTGGGCGGAGCTAAAGAGTAGAGCTCACCTACAAACTGTGACATCGCTATAAATAAAGCTGGAACAAAAACTTTAATGAACTACGGCTAAAAATCAGATCCAGCCATATATATCTGGTCCAGAATAGGATCCAGAGTCTGAAACTGAACATCAAGAACAGCAGCAGCAACAATGAGTACAGGACGTGTCTATGTAGTAAAACTAACAAGGCTCTCCTTCCCTCACATTAAAAAAACAAATTACTTTGGAGGCGTTCTTCTCGAACGAGTCCTGCGCAGCGCCGTGACGACTTCTGTAACCGAGTGAAGCACGGTGGTGGGTGTGCTCTTGCTCTCACACTTCTGGGAGAACTGCCCATAAAAGGACTTCTGCACTTCATGACATCACAAAGGGCAAATACTCGAAAAACACTTTACGCATACGTATTTGGAAGGAGCGTATTTGGCACCAAAATACTTTTAATTTTTGTTTCTTATGTTTAGCATGAACTAGCATTAAACCTTCCTTTTAAAAGTGCAATTTATAAATTATTTACATAATTCTTTTAACATTTTGTAACTTTACTCAGCTGGACGAGCTTCTTGCTTTCCTCCCAATCGTTATTTCTAACTGTCGGAATATTTTCACCCACCGTTACCACCCCGGAGATGATTTTCCGAATTAGCCGCAGTACGATTGAAACCCGAGGCCGAAGAAAACAACTGGGTCAGAAGACTGACAGGTTCCGTCTGAGGCGAGCCGCACATTTGGACGTTTAATACGCCTCTGAACGCAACTGCTTTCCCCATTCCGTCTGAATAAATTCCGGTAATTGCCTGGTGTCTGGCGTTTTCTAGCACCAATCAAGTCTTCAGAACCGTCGATCGAGAGTCCATGCTTTATACAGCCGAGTTATTTAGCTGTCAACACGGAGGGAAAAATGAAGTACGGCTTTGTTTAACAGACGGATAACAAGTTGTTTCATGAGACCACACTTCTTTTAGCTGCCACTCTGACTTCCATTAAAAAAACGTCTGAACAAACGGAGCTGTTCTCCAACACATTAGCATGTTTTACTATTCAGAGTTTCATTATGCAAAAAATGTTTTCCCTCTGCGCTGATCAACCACCCTAAATGATGTGGGAAATAAAAACATTTATTGGTGTTTAAGTAAAAACGTGGACGTTCCGATTCAATTCCAAATTAAAATCAGTGCTACGAAATGATACAAAGAAGTTCACACTCGATCGTATTCCAGGCCACAATCGCATCCGTCTGGAATTTTCCCGAAAACGAAAAGAAGCACGTAAATACGTCGAAGCATCCAATACACAGGTGAAGATGATCGTTCTCAGATTCTGAACTTTGTACTTCATCCAAACGAGCAATAAACACAAGCTATAGTAAATATTAGCATCTCGCGTGTTTTCCGGTTTAATGAGTTCAGAGTGAAAGGCCATTTGTTCTTGATCAGCGTCTGGTCCTCAGACAATCCATGATCGTGTGTTCAAAAGTGTACAGAAATTTCCATATTTGGAGAAAAATCAAAATTTCTCACTTACGGATTTATAAAAAAATAAACAAAAAGTTGGATGTCTTGAAAGTTTTCCTAATTTCCTAAAATGATTCTGTTTTTTAACGTTTCCCTCCGTTGTGTTTCCATATACATTGCTATGGGATTAGGAATAAATTCGATTATTCAGGTTCAGATCTATAGAAATGTAAATTCTTTGACTCATTTGAACTCTGCTGACGAGTCACAGTTTGTTCCCGAACAATAAAACATCAACTATTCACAATAGATGGATATCAAAGCTCTCGTGTTTCACAATGGTTCACGATGACATCATTATTGATAATTTTTTTATTACATTTTGCTAATTATTTGACTAATTGCTAACCCTTTCATTGTCTAGAAGTTCCACAGGTCAGACGTGTAGCAAGCGTGTAGCACGTAATCTTCTATACATTACAGTAGCTAATAGTAATATGTTTTACAGTTGAATTGAATCTGTAGGGTTTCTGGATTTCTAATATCTTAGAGCTCCAGATGCTCATCTAGATCACTCTGATTATCAACAAAGCCCAGAAGGAAAAAGTCTATTTACATTTATCTGCAATAAACCATGAGAAGTTTTTGAGAAGTTTTAAAGCAGTTCTCCTCATTTAATTATTTATTTTTTTCTCCTGCAGATCCCCTCCACCATCCGCTCCATCCACCAGGACAAGATCCTTTCGCTCCGGCAGCAGACGCAGTTCCTGTGGGAGGCGTACTTTTCCTCCGTTGAGAAGATTGTTCTCACTACTCTGGAGGTAAGGTACACACTTCCTCTCCCGGCGATCGATGTACATCCTTCACTGCATTTAAGACGTCCCTTCATTAAATTTTAAGGCTCCGCAAGAAGTAATGGCGCTATGCAGGTCTGTAACGTTACAGACGACCGGCTCCTCTGCTTTCCTCCCGTTTTGACTTGATTAATCACCGAGTCAGGAGCTCTATTCCTGAAGGAGCTCCGGTTTCATGCACTGCTCTGGAGGAAGTATCCGGAGGCTCTCTGGGTAAAAGAAAACCCAGGCCTGGCCTCACTGTCACTCACAGGCTTTTATTGCCGAGAAATGAAACGGGGTGCAAACAAATCCAGAATGTTAATCTGTCCATATGGAAATGGTTTTGGTTCCTCCAGGTTCTCCAGTTGCTTCCAGAAACAGGTTAGGAGAGGTACTGGAGTTCTATTTTTGCCCCTGAGATCACTTCCAGATCATCTAGAGTCCTGATCCTGCTCATTCCACAATCATTTAGTCACAAAATGGGAAAATGTTTCTAAAACGGTATACGTCTGGAAACACGTCTCCGAATCCAATTCCAGTTTTTGCCATTTGTTACAGAATCCTCTATCTGGTATGGTTTATATGGTTATCTGATAGGTGTCATCTCTGAAGACCATACCGAACATCACTCAAAGATAGAGAAAAGTGTGTGTGTGTGTAAACCAATAGGGGAAAAAACTTGATTCATTACTTTTGTCTATAGGAATTCTATAATTTTTGTCCACTATGTTGCTAAGCAACCGAATCTTTTCCGGTAAAATATGGGGATGTAACGTAATTTAGCTCGAGGGGGAGGACATTACAGCAAAGTTATTCCAGGTACGAAAATTTCAGGCGCTCCAATACGAGCTGTAAGTACACGTGTGAAATAAGTGAATGGGCCGAGTGAGTCACGGTTGCACGCTCGGTCTTGCAGAGCAGAGAGTTTCACATGTTTTTTTTTTTTTATCGTTCGAGTCGTTCTCTTTCAGAAAAACGGAATTTCACGTTTTTTCAGGAATTTTAATTTTAGGAATTCACTCAATACAAGTGTTTGTTGTTGTATTGCTCCATGAATTGAGTAAACTAAAAAAAAGTTCAATTTCCAGTTTCTGACTGATGTTTGGAAACCTGCTGAGGAGCATAAATACACTCGTGTACGATCCACAAACGTAGACGCTCATTAATTACCCACTCATTCTGTTTTCACCTCCTCAAACAGAAGCTCTTCCACTCTTACCCGCATCCAAACAACCAACGAAATAGATGCTGTGGTGGCAAATTACACCTTTTAGTGTAAAGCAAATAAAACAAACGTGAAGGATTTTTAGTGAAATGCGTTTATTCGCATCGTAAATACACACACGCATATTAACTCTCGTCACATTAGCACCTGTTTACTGGCTTAATGCCTTCACAACGGCGGTCGGTTTGATTCGTGTCCACTGTTCGTTGCCGTCTCTCTCAGATCATCCATGACCGCGTGTTGCAGCAGCTGAGCCGCAGCAGTGCGATGTGGAACAACCTGCCCGGCGGCCTCTTCACCCTGCCGCAGTACTCCTCCTACCTGGGACACTTTCCTTTCTACTACGCCCCGCTCGGTGAGTCGCCCACACACTACACTCTCTCTCTCACACACACACTACACTCTCTCACACACAACACACACACATGCTCGCACATCAAGTGTCAGTCCTCGAAAAAAGCTAATATTGGAATGTTAGCGTGAGCCTCGGGCATGAATCACACTTCATATCGCTTTCGAGCTCATATTTAATTTATTCTACTGTCGATCAAATAATAAAATCATGATAAATGTTCTTGGGGTTTTTGGTCTTCAGGTGGAAAAATGTATTGCTTTTATATTTTTGTAAAGAATGATGTCTGTTAAATGAATTGAAGAAAACGAATGGGTTTTGGTCCTTTGTTTTTGATCATATTTTATATCAGGGATGTGCATCTCCATAACCGAGCCCGATGTGATGCGCATCTCGATGCATAACCGATGACACGATAATAATAATAATAATAATCATAACCGATTCACGATTTCGATTCGACACGATGCGATACGATGCGATGGAATAAATACGACGCTCCGCACCTCAATGTGGTGCAGAAAGTTTTTATTTCTTTGTTCAGACAGACAGAAAATCATCAATTTACTATTAATAAATAACATAGAACCAGACGCCCTTTTTTTCTGTTGTGTCCCCAGGAAGTTACAGCTCTACCTCTGCCATGTTAATCTGTATTCTATGTGACTCTCAGGACGCCTCGGCCTCCGTAGTGATGCGATACGTCTGAGAGAACACGCTCGAGAAACAGTTTAGCGTCGAGTTTAGGCTGATTGTTAAGTGTCAACGATATCGATGCACAATTTTTAAGTAAAAAAAATACATTTTTCAGTAGTTTGGTAATATGTAGCGTAATTTCTGGACTATTAAGCACACCCAAATATAAGCCGCACCCACTGAATTTTACAACGATTTTTATTTTGAACTTAAATATGCATCACCTGTCTATAAGCCGCAGGTGTCTACACTGAAACTAATGAAGTTTACACAGGCTTTAATAAAAGACAGTGTCTGTTACATGGCTTGTATCTAAACAGGAGCCTACTAAGAAAGTCACTGTTCACTGTCTTCCTTCTTCCTTTCACAACTATTTCTCTCTCTCTCGTTTTTCTTTTGGCATCGTCCTGCGTTTAAAAATCACCATCGGTGAAGCTTTTCTCCCGATGCCGTGCAGCTCAGAACACAGGTGAAGTGTGTTTTCATGCCCGGTTGTTTTCAGCGTGACGAATGATTCGCTTTTCCTGTAGACAGTCCGAGTGAGCGGCAGGTCAAACGTCAGAGGAACATCATCCATATTTATGATGTGGTGCGGCCCGATTCAGTGGGAGCGCATCAGATTTAATATAAAGAATCTCATTGGTTCACCTGAACCTGTTCTGCAATTTCATTGGTCTAATGTTATGGGGTTCAGTTTTTTGTCTTGAAGCTTGTAAAACCAGAAAAACACAGGAAAAATCCTAAATGTGGTTAATTAATCCTTATAAAAATGATGTGCTTGAAAAGGGAAATATCGCATTTTGCATTTACAGCATTTGGAAGACACGTTCATCCAGAGACAATGATGTCATGTATTTATATTCAGCTGTGCAGCTTAGGGTTCAGGTTCTTGCTCAAGTGCCCAGTGTCGCCATCCTGGTAGCGCTGGGACTTAAACGTTCAACTTTCTGATCAGCGGTTCGACGTCTTAACTGACGAAAAAACATCACCCATTTTCAGTTTGAATGAGAGGAAAATTAGAAACTAATTACTGAAGAATAAATGATTGCGTTTCTATTATTTCAACAAATGAGTCTGCCGGTGGTTACAATGAGAAAGCGATCATTACATTTAGTCAATTTTAAGGGGTGCTAATATTTTTGAATCTCATTGTAGGATTTTATTTAGGCCTATTTTTTTTTACGCTAGTTTTTAATTACTGTTGTTTGCAAGTAATGATTTTTAAATTAGTTGTTTGCTTTTCCCAGAGGACCAATTAAACTTTGCCACAAATAACGAGTTTTTTTCAGGAGGCTGCCTGGTCCTAACCTCGTGTAATTACTGTGTGTGTGTGTGTGTGTGTGTGTGTGTGTGTGTGTGTGTGTGTCTAATGAACTCGGTTATGTGTTAAAGAAAAACCTGTATTTCTACAGTTAGAAGATTTATCAGTAATCTTGAACTGCTTGTATGCAAGAGTCATCGGATTTTTGATGCAATCGCACAACGATATCAAAATGAACTTGATCCAAGAGTCGAGAGCTGATGAGATACACGCCTCTGTCCTCAGGTATCAAACCACATCAGAGGTTCACGGCAGTGATCCACGCTGTAACGCCGCTGGTCTCGCAGTCGCAGCCCATCCTGAAGCTGCTCGCCTCTGTGGCCAAATCCCAGTACTGTGCTCAGGTATGGATGTGAACTGTCAGTCTGGTTCAGGAAATCAATCGATAGCTGGATAATGGAGAAGTTTTGTAACACGCCAACAGGTGGCAGCACACGTCTGCTCGCACAGTCACAGGGAGCACCGAAAGACATTGTCCTGTCTAAATGAGGAGCTGTGCTCAAATGTGACTTTCAGCACACTGATCTATTAATAGAATGATAATAATGACTCAAACACTGAATGATTTCTATTACAATCATCATGAGCCTAAAAGGCTCTAAAAAAAAATCCACGTGTGCTGTGGCGAGTTCGAGTCTGGATTTTCTTCATCATTTATTCCTCTCTAAATGTTCTGTTGAACTGAATAAATTTTGCGAAATGTAGTCGAGTAAAAATGTAATATTTGAGTGGACTTGTGTGAAAAAGCTACTCAAGCACACGTTTACTTTGTTGCTGTCGAAAACTGCAATTGTGTGCAAGTTTACGGCAACAGTTAGGGTCAGGGGTCAGCATACTTCTCCCCATACAGTCTTTAGAGTCGTTTGGTTTTACTTAATTCACTTGAGTCATTTGGTTCGATTGAGTCTTTTGGAATCTAGACACCAAACTAGTGTCCTCACATGTTCTGCACATTTCAATTTCTTTTTAGATAATCGTCCTGTGGAACTGTGACAAACCTCTTCCTGCGAAACACCGCTGGCCTGCAACCTCTCAGCCCATTGTCGTGATTGAGGGGGAGAGTAAGGTGAGAGCTATTCCTTACCGTAGACTGTGAGAATGATCACTGTTCCACCACTTCTCCTGGTGTTTCAACAAGTTCTTTAGGCAAGTGGCTGCAAATTAGCGACCCGCACTACGATCTGTTTGCTAGGTAACACCCAGTGCTCGGTGTGCCAAACCCTAACCCTTATCAGGTCAGCTACGTGCACCACTGGCAGATACCAATTCGCCACAACCTCCATGCTTTACAAGGATTTACCAGAACGTTCCGCTGTAACGCACATGCTGCGGGGCAGCAGGCTTTCAAGTGGGCGCATACCGTGAGAAGGTTGCGAGCAAAGTCCTTAGTCATTGTTTGAGATTGTATGATTTGCTGATGTCTCCAGGTGATGAGCAGCCGTTTCCTGCCCTACAGCACCATCGGAACGGACGCCGTGCTGAGTCTGGACGAGGACACGGTGCTCTCCACGACCGAGGTAGGTGGCGCCACATTACAGCGGTTTATCTCACCGCCGATACGCTTTATCTCGGATTCCCTGAGCGTGATAAGAATTGTTCCAAAGAAAGATGCGGTCACATGGGATTTTTTTTTATTTTTTTATCTCCTAGGTGGATTTTGCCTTCACTGTTTGGCAAAGTTTCCCTGAGAGGATTGTGGGATATCCAGCCAGGAGCCATTTCTGGGATGTCAACAAAGAGCGATGGGGTTATACCTCCAAGTGGACCAACGACTATTCAATGGTGCTGACAGGAGCTGCTTTCTACCACAGGTACAAACCAGAGCATCACATCAGCATTATGTAAAATAACTTTAAAGCGTCTGGGTGTAATGTACTGTCTGTGGGAACTCATCCTATGGTCATGATCAAGCCATGCTACTCTCCATGTTCCTGCTCTACACTGATCAGGCATAAGATTGACATTAGAACATTCTGAGCGGTGAAGTGAAGAACACTGATGACCAACCGTACCTAAATTAAACCGAACCGTGATATAAAAAACGATGTCAGTACCGAACCCGTGGATTCTGTGTACCGTAACACCCCTGATATGTGACCAAAATGAACATCTTTCCCCCAAACTCATGTTTCTGTCTTTATTTCATCTTTTTTTGCCGTTTAGATACTACAATTACTTGTACACAAATTACCTGCCAGCCAGCCTGAAGAGCATGGTTGACCAGCTATCAAACTGTGAAGATATCCTCATGAACTTCCTCGTGTCTGCCGTCACCAAGATGCCCCCCGTCAAGGTGACGCAGAAGAAGCAGTACAAGGAGACCATGATGGGACAGGTACCGGATTCTCAAACCTTCTGTGCTCCAGGGGTGCTGTTTCATTTTATCTCATTTATACAACTGAGCAGCTATGGGGTTAAGGGCCTTGCTCAGGGGCCCATAAACAGCAGCAGCAGCTTCTGAGCCAAACCTCTGTTTTTCTATCCCCTATACCTGACCTCAAATCTCCACTTCCACTCATCTGTTCCTCCGAGGGCTGCAAACGGGGTGGAAAATTTCCGGTTCATTTTTTCGGAAACTTTCTATGGGAATTTATTCCAAATTAGAAACTTATTATGAATTTATTATTATTATTATTATTATAGAAATTTATGGGAATTAATTAGGATTTTAAGGAACTGTATATGATACCGGTTTAATTAATTCCTATAAATAATAATAAAATTTTTTACTTTGATTTAATTGTCATTTTGTTGCACAATAGTTTACACACCGCACAAGTTTTAAACTCACCAAGATGAACAATTTCTGACAGTATTTTGTGTGCAGGATTCATGTAATTGATGTGTGTAATGTTATGGACGAATGCATGGTGCATGTAGGGGGCGTGGCCTCACAAAATTGCGAAGTTCACCAAGGTGACTTTTCTTTCGTTTCCTCCCCAGCAGACGTCGCGAGCCTCTCGCTGGGCCGACCCGGACCACTTCACCCAGCGGCAGACTTGCATGAACAAATTTGCCAGCTGGTTTGGCAGCATGCCCCTCGTCCACTCCCAGATGAGACTGGACCCCATTTTGTTCAAGGACCAGGTGTCTATACTGCGCAAAAAATACAGAGACATCGAGAGACTCTGAGCGGAATCTCTGAGAAGCTTTCTTCTTTTCCAAAGGAGCACCAGAGTCCCGGGGGTCACCCCAGGCAGGGCGGAGGAGGTGGAACCCTCAGCAAATAGAGCGAGCTGGTCATGAGGGTGTGGATGGACAGTGCTTAATGAAGTCTTGCTGTCCAAATAATCGACCAGATATCATTGTGCTTGTCTGAACCACACCATTTGTTTTACACTACATCGGGGGTTCTTTTTTTGGCAGGTGGACCGGTTTGGCACATGACACACACCACCACACACACAAGGTTAAATCGCTGTGTATATCAGACTGCCATCCTGTTGTAATGCATGGCCAAGGCTAACCGTGACCATGGCAACCTTTGATGCGACAGGGAGCCCCACCCCCCCTCATACACACACATACACGTAACTACGCAGTTCTGGAATCCAACACGAAGCGAATATCAGGACCCTGAAGGCTCATCAAAACGCATGATGGGATGCACTCTAGCTTTTACCTGCATGTGTGTCTCCTCAGCCTTCGCTCCTGAGCGGTGTATCAGTGAGATCGCTCGCTACGTCCTGCCCCGAGGCTCAGAAATGCGACAATGTCACAGTGCCTGACCTTTTTTTTTTTCAGGGTGCACCTGGGAGTCTAAATCAGATTCGAACGAATGCAAAAAAAAGAAAAGAAAAACGCCTCATGCTGCTTGTGTATCTGCCCAAAGTTCCCTCATTTTTTATTATTTTTTTCTTTCCATTTTTGACGTCTTTTCTTAAGCTCTGAATCTCAACTAGAGATCATGACCTCGGCTCTTTTTTTTTTATTTTTTTTTTTTTGCACGCTACATTCTGAGCCGATGTGATTTTAAACACTAAGACATTCTTTCAAAAATTACGGTTAAGTACGTTCTTTTTTTTTTTCTTTCAGAGGCTAATAATAACGCAGATTCTTGCCATCGATCTTTTTTTCACGTTTGATTTTACCGATTTGCACATGAAAGATTAAACATGAAGAAGTACGCCGCAGAGTGTACTGTGGTCATTTTATTTTAATTAAGCTATTTTTTGGTCCGTGTGCCTTCTGGTTATTACATTTTTATTTTTTTTGGAAAGAGAGTGAAATGAAAATTAATAAAAAGTATTTAAAATTTTATGATACAATAATCAAATCTGGCGCCCCCCCTGGTTTTCCGCGGA
Source organism: Silurus asotus (assembly GCA_024362625.1). Classification (NCBI taxonomy): domain Eukaryota; kingdom Metazoa; phylum Chordata; class Actinopteri; order Siluriformes; family Siluridae; genus Silurus; species Silurus asotus. The sequence goes on along the minus strand of MU564352.1, from coordinate 1,965,539 downwards.
ATTGCGGAATGTCACAAACTAATTAGTTTGGCTGATTTTTCCGGTCTCTCGCACGATCAAACTAAAAACGTGTAGGGAATTGTTTTAATGGAGTTTTACGTTAAAATAATGAAATGTATTAATACAAATATAATTTTTTATCATAAAATTAGGTAAAATGTTAATATTTGCAGTAAATGTGCTCACTATAAATGTGATTTTTTTTACGATTTTACACAAAATTCATCTTGCTATATTCTGGCAAATGTTTTCTGGGACCCAGTCGAGGATGATTTATAGCTTAAATAATACAAAAAAAAATTTTTCGTGAAAATAAAACGGCGAATTTCTCTATTTCACAATCGACCTACAGAAATAAGACATTTTCCCATTACTTTGTGCACGGAAAAGAACATCACGGGGAAACTAAACCAGAAAAATGACATTTTTACGAAGAAGTTGACCGCAGACTTACTAACAAGACTAACACACTCTTAACCAAGAACACACAAACTCACATAAGCAATATAACATGACTGACAACGTAGCATCGAAGCATAAGCGTTGAATTAACTTCAAAACATAACAGTATTAGCAGTTTAATTGTTAATTGGAGACGCTTACGATGTAAGTTACGCTTTATGTCATCAGATGGACATCTGTTCAGTCCTCGCCAATGGGTCATATATTAGTAAATATTGTAAATATCGATACAATAAAAATCGACATAAAATAACTTGTACCTAATTAAAAAAGATATTAAGCGCGTATTAGGTAGCGCGATTACCGCTATAGAGTCTATAAGCTCATTCCGATCTGTCACTCGAGTGTCGTATCGTTTCTGCGGTTCTGCAAAATTAAGCATTTTTACGTTTTAGTTTCCCTTCTTAGTTTTACGTGCGTCTACGAAGTAACGAACGTTTTCCGTAGGTTTGTTCTGGGGTATTCGTTTTTTCACATTTTCTCTTTCTAAAACGGAAATCTAATGGACAGAAGATACACTGACCTTTTTTTTGTTTTTGTTTAGTTTTTTTGTTTATTTACAATTGTATTTTTATTTCTTACGCAAGTTGAGGAAGTCGAATCGAAAGAGAGAACGTTTTTCTGTGGTCAGGATTTTGAACGGTTTCAGAGGAGGGGGGGGGGACTAGGGGCAGTCCCCCCCTCGTTCAACCCCCCAAAAGATTGTATGATTGTAGCCTTAAAGTATTAAAACAAAAAAAAATCGTCTTTAATATTCATCAAACTTCTCATTCTACAGTTCATCAGATTAGATCAGATCGGACAAGTTTATATTCGTGCTCACGGAGGCCAAGCTGAGGCTTTTTTTCCTTTTTTTAAAAATAAAAATATATCACAATCAACAATTATATATATTTTTTTTATATTTTAAAACTCGATACAGTGCCATTCATTTTTCCTTTACAAGATTAGCCAGAAATCAATCTGTCATGTAGTCAAAATAATTGAATCACAAATCTTTGGGTGGAAAATACTAAATAAAATAAAAAACGGAAACAATAATCCAGTCTAAAGCCCAGAGTTCGACCGAACGACTATGGAAAGTTTGACGCTTTCCACGCGTCGCGTTCTGTCTGCTTTCGGACGTTTTCTCGTAAGATCTCGTAAATTCCACGAACAGTGCCTTTCCTCGAGACGCTTCCGAGTAGGTTTTTTTTTTATTTATTTTTTTCGGTTCGACCCCTAACGGAAATCGCTCACGTCCCCCCCGTTCCTGGTCCACGTGATCGATTTGACTTTTCTTTTTTGTCTAACACTGGACTTTTCTTTTCGTCTGATTGTTGCAGCAGCATTATGTTGTACTGACATTCCTACATGTTTGGTAGGAAAACTTCGCTGTGACGTCTCGGTTTTGTTTTTTGTTCTGTTCTGTGATCGCACTTCCTCTACGTGTACGTGGAATCGTGGCGCTTCTTTGCCCGGTACGTAATTCAGTGACATTATTTTACAACAGTTACCAACAATAATAAAGAACAAATGACAGTTTTTTAAGAATGGTTTTATAAAAAAAGGAAAAAAGGAATAAATACTATTTGCCTAAGATTGTCTTTATTGTCTTTTTTATTTCATTACATATATTATTATAATGTGCCATAAAACCCATTCATATTATATTACCCAATAACATAATATACACTGAGTAAAACCCAATTTTATTCAAGAATCCTGGACTCTATAGTATAAACACCTAGAACATCCCATTCCACATGTAGTCCCCATTTGCTCTTATAGAAACCTCCACTCTTCTGGGAAGATGTTCCACTAGATTTTGGAGTTTGCTCGTGGAGATTTGTGGGAGATTCCAAGTCCGAAGCCCAAGGCACTTTCCCGCTCTGCCTATAGATGGCGTCGATCCTGATTCCACTATCTGCCCTTGAACTGTCAGCTCAGAACTTACAAGTTTGAGAGAGCGTTCTACCAGAGATTATGCCAGAGACTGACCATGAAAGAAGCCAAGTGTTGGACACCAGTGTTGAACAGTAATAAAGTAAATGTAATTTGTTGTTTGTTGTATCTGCATTTTAACGTAAGTTTTATTTGGAGAGACTTTTTCTTTTCACTTCAACACATTTCAAAGTCGAATATCTTCCTTTTGCATAACTACGTTTTGAAAAAATCTGTCGTTTCTTTTTATTTACGAGGATAAAAACGTAACCGGTAAAACACGCAGCAATCGACCAATCAGGGTCGAGCGCACGCTCTGTTTTTAACTCGTTTTTGATCGGCGCTCGGTGCATCTACTGATAATCAACATACAGTTCAGCATCAGTTCAACAGAACATTTAGGGAGGAATAAATGATGAAAAAACTCCAGACTCGCCACAAAATATTATTTTTAAGTAGTTTTTGGGGATAATTGTAATAGAAATCATTCTATTAATAGATCAGAGTGCTGAGAGTCACATTCGAGTCTTTTCACACAAACTGAGGTGATTAAAGAGTCTTGTGATAAAATGATAATGGGAACATTATAGTTATAATAAATTATAGTACTTTGTATACTTAAGTACATTTGAAGGAAAAAAACTTTTGTACTTTTACTCGAGTGAAGGTTTACAGGGACTCTTTTACTGGAGTCACATTTTACCGTATACTTTAACTCAACTACATGTTTGTGTACTTCGTCGTGCGAACTAACTGTGCCAAAGGAACCAATAGCATTAAGACAGTTGGTTTACTGTGGAAAAGTAGACACCTGGAGAGAAGACCATCATTGTACATATATTTTAAACTCTGAAACTACATCACAGGTTGTTCATTGTTTGGAAAAACAAATTCTTTAAAAAAAAAAGGAAGGAAGATGGTGGAGAAATCAATGTAAGTCGATAGGGGACACTTAAGACCAGGAAAGGGGTTGAACATCGATATGTATGGATTACTAAATATAATATGGACTGAGAAGGTGCAGTGGGTTTGAGTCGAAATGGAAGTACCTATCAAATGAACCCCTGATCAGATAAACTTGATGTGACATCATTGGAAAGGGTTTCATCCAAGGGCTTGTTGAAGTTACAGCCTGAAAGTCAGACTGCTTTTTCTTGCGTCATGTAAAATTCAGCTAATTCATAACCCTGCACGTCCACGCTGAACCCGATCTCATGCAAATCTTCATGCAACTGGTTTACAAGCACAAACTGTGCATAAATAAGTAAATCAAGGCTGCTGGCTGTCTCGGCTGCTTGGCTGCGATTGAACATGACAGCCCAGGCATACTGTAATCGTGCCGGGCATAAGAGCTCGTCTCGTTTTTTTGTTTTTGTTTTTGTTTTTTTAAAAAGCATTTTGGTGGCAGCTCAGAAAGAATCGCAACCAAAGAGCAGTTCAGTGCAACATACAGCGCACCACAGGAATCCTAATGAAATCTCTTCTGACTAAATGTATTATACGAGTGTCGTATTGCGTAACGGTTTAAATTAGATTCTGTGTATAATATTACACTAATAATACAAAGATTTCTACACCGATGGATGGATGGATGGATGGATGGATGGATGGATGGATGGATGGATAAGTAGATGGCTAGCTAGCTGTATGGATGGATGGATGGATGGATGGATGGATGGATGGATGGATAAGTAGATGGCTAGCTAGCTGTATGGATGGATGGATGATAGATAGCTGGATGGATGGATGGATAAATAGATGGATAGATAGATAGATGGATGGATGGATGGATGGATGGATGGATGGATAAGTAGATGGCTAGCTAGCGGTATGGGTGGATGGATGGATGGATGGGTGGATAAGTAGATTGGCTAGCTAGCTGGATGGATGGATGGATGGATGGATAAGTAGATGTCTAGCCAGCTGGAAGGATGGATGGATAGCTGAAAAAATAAAGGGGTGGAGGGATGGATAAGTAGATAGCTAGCTAGCTCGATGGATGGATGGATGGATGGATGGATGGATGGATGGATGGATGGATGGATGGATAAGTAGTGTCTAGCCAGCTGGATGGATGGATGAATGGATAGCTGGCTGTCTGGATGGATGGATAGCTGAAAGGATGGATGGGTGGATGAATGGATGCATGGATGGATGGATGGATAGATAGCTGAAAGGATAGATGGGTGGATGGATGGATGGATGGATGGATAGATAGAAAAATTCATGCTACAGCATCTAAAGGCGTCCTTTACAAGTGTGTGACTTCAAGTTTTTAGCGACAGTCTGGGAAAGAATCAACTGTAGCAAAAAAAATTCAGGTGATCAAGTGGAGTTTTATTGTCATTTCAGCCATTAACATTCAGCAGAGCACAAAGTGAAATAAAAGTGTCCCTTTAGGACCAAGATACAAGTGCAAACAGAGCACACAGAAATTGTCCAGCTAATAATAAATAGTGGAAGTTTAAACAGTTGTTAATTTAGCAGTAGTTATTAGCGCAAAAAACGGCAATTTTAAACAAATAATAAAAAGGAGCTACATCCTGACTATTTTCCATATAATAGAAACCCTAAGGAGTCAAAGGGCTGCTGGTGAGTAGAAAAACACTAAATATCCACAGATTACACCCTGGTTGCACACATATTTGGGAGAAAAGATTTCTTTGCTTTGGAATTTAGAAAGTAAAGAAAAAGGATTTGGCGTATGGGTTTTCAAGGAGCAGAAAAGAAAAGAATTGTCTATAGATTATTCGTATGAATTGAGAAGTTTCCAATCACATATGGGAGGTTCATTATAAAGGTTACTCCTCTATGAAGATCACCAACCAGATATTAATACTAGGTTTTGTTTGGGCTCTTCATTTACGTAATGCAAATTTCTCAGCAATTAGTTCTCCTCCATCGTGGCTGCTCAATACAGAGCCAAACGTAGAGAAGGACAAGACACGGGACAAAAACGCAATGCCAACTTTAAGTCATGATTCATTCTGGGAAACTGTGAAATCTAACCACAAAATCTCAGCATGATTTATGGCACTGTGATCAAAGGCCTGTGTTGGGATGCGAAACGCCGAAACCGTTCCAAGATTATCACTCAGCCTCGAAGACGTTTTCATGGACGCCTTGTTTGTTGAGCTCATATTAATTGATTTTATGATTTGGAAGCCCGATCCTATTCTTTCTCTCCAAAAACTTTTTTTTTCCCAAAGACTGCAGTGCTTTCTGGGAAATTTGAGATGGATTGAGCTGACAAAGAGATTTGTATAACATTTCCTAAGAAGCTCACATTCATAAATCATCATAACCACAATGAGAATTCTTTGTAAGTCGATAATGGGGTTTAAACAGCACTGCGTGTGGAAAGAATACGTCGTGAATTCTACGTTCTGATTGGTCAGAAATTGCTCGAGCGCTAATACAGGATAATCGACCAATATAAAAAGTAACTCTAAATAAATAAAACTTGTTTTTCGTTATTAAAAGTATCAGTTGTTTGCTATGAAAGAAGTTACAAATAAATATTTTATAAAGTGCTGTTATCACTTTTGAGTACCAGTCGTAACTGTAACTTCATCACACGACTCTGTTGTTAATTGTTTTCCCAACATGCCCTTTCATGTTTTATTCCTTTCTTGTAAAATGCTCATAAAAAAGTAATTGCTGCCAAATGACAAAGAATTATAGTACAATTAAAATAATACAGAAATACGGCTCCTCAACCTTCGCAAGAATTTCCCACATGTATTGCTACAACAAAGGCCTCGATGTTTATAAAATTGCTTTTTACAGTTGAGCGCTTGGATCAGCTTTTGCTTTTTAAATCCCAACAAGAACGTTTGATCAAAGCCCCATAAATCATGCTGGGATTTTTTCGTGGTTAGATTTCACAGTTTCCCAGAACGAATCATGTGGCAAATTGGCATCGCTTTTGTCTTTGGTTTTCAGGACAGGATTTTTGTCTCTCGCTATGTTTCAGTATTGATAGATGAAAGCTAATCTGTAATGATTAGCTTTAGCGAATGACACCAGACTAATGTTGTTCCCTGTCGAGTCCTAGTTTAGTGAGAGAAACCTGTTTCTCTATACGAATTCACACCAGAGTTTAGAGTGTACGTATAATATTCTCAAGCATGCAGAAGTAAATGGTCTTCATTTAGATGAACCTAAAACACTTTCTTTGGTTTAAACCGGTTTAAATACTTCATAATATCAGGTCCCTTTTTTCCATTTAAGTAATTCTGATGGATGAATGTATTCGGTTGCAAAAGTGCAGAAAATTTCCGGAAATTTTCCAAAAACCTTCTATGGAAACTTAATATATAAAAATATTTAAAATTGGAAACTTACTAGGAATTAATGGGAATTTATATAAATTTATAGGAATTATTTAGAAATTTGGAGAAGTGTATTTAAACTGTATCATATACAACCAAATTTTGTTTGGTTATTAGCTAACATGCAATCAAACTAATACAGATTTTAAAAGAACATTTCTGACTTTAATTTAATTGTTAGTAGCATTTTGTTGCACAATAGTTTACACACAGCACAGCAGGATGTTTTCAACTTAAATGTATGAAATATTTATGCAATTTACATGAATCTTCACCAAGATGTGCATCCTGCAAGATTTTCTTTAACAACTTTCAAGTTCTCTGCTATAGGCTAACCTGGAATTTTGTAAATTCCCAGTTTATTCCGATGAATTCCCATGAAAAGTTTCCAAACTTGAAAATTCTCAGAATTTTGCAAACCTGTTGATTCAGTCTGAGATCATTGGTTTTGGGAACCAGCCAATAGCATACTGATTTAATATAAACTGAAGGATAACTGGGATTGTTTGTTGGTGGTGTTTAATAAATAAACAAAAAGTGATTATTAGGCAAATTCCTGTGCTATAAGATGAATAAAAAAACGTTGTGGCATATTGCAATGGGAAAACAATCAACTTTAGGGTCGTAACTACAACTGTATTAATGTTTTTCTATAACAGCACAAGGTAAAATAGCAATTGTTGAATCAATTGTAGCTTCACCCACTTGCCACAAACTTCTTCAACATACTCAGCTGCGAGTGTCCAAAGTCCTTGTTTGAATGAATTTGATTATTTCAATATTATTTATTGAACTGTTCAGTGTCATGATTATGTAACTGTGTGTACGTTTTCCGCCACAGGAAATTCTTCATGAGTAGGTCTTTGTGCTTTCTGGTTTCTCTGTAAGGAATCAACAGGAACTAATTTGTTTTGTTCCACCACATGAAACGTAAATACAAATTTAATTAGTGCTGGACGGAGAATTTAAAAATACCCTGTTAGATGTTACATAAAAAAAGTTTCTGCCTAAAAGTGGTAACTTCTCACTTCGCTTGTGACTGGCTGGGTGATCTTACCACATTACTTCTCTGTTTTAATAAAAACTTTTTCAAACTTTCCAAACTCCAGACCAACCTTTCCTGGAAAATATGTCATGAAAATTGGCTTTTAAATATACCTGAGACCAAATCATCGCTCTGTCAGCCTCTGTGGAACAAAAAAACACGTTAAATCCACAAAAATATATATTTGAGCTTGTTAAGTGTGCTACAGATGCGGGTTGTGAGCTCTGACTAGCGCAATCTCTGACCCTCCAATCAAAGGGCTTGAAAATGTTGACGTTATTGTACGCCAGCTAGAGGGCCCCGGTGTCGCTGACTCGAAATCTGATTGGTTAAAGCAACAGCTTCATTGAAATGCACTTTACGCCACAGACACCCGCACTGTCGATTCTGAAGGCCTCACGACAGATTCCTTTGAATCAGTCAGCACGTGATGGTCGAAGTCTGATTGAATAGAAACTCCAGCATAAATCTACACTCCTAGAAGCAGCGCAACTGGGAGAAAAGATATAACATGGAGAGAATAGACTATTGGGAATGATTTAATACATATTCATGGGATAATTATTTTGAAATATGCAGTAAGTCAGTGATTTAGAGAAGACCTTGCTGGCCCTGGTTAATATTATACATACCAATTTTTTTTTTTATTTCACTATTAATATAATTTATACATGGGAATGTAACACAGGTCACCGTAATGCAGAATCGGTGGGAGTGTATTTTATCGATGAATAGATAAAAAGTGAAAGTCAATCAAATGGAAATCGAAGTTTATATAAAGTTTATATTTGTATGAGATGAAATAATCTATGACCATGGGAATTCTTAAAAATAAAAAATAAAATATTTGCTATAAAAATGAAATGATATAATTCTCGATTATTTATTTATGGTTATTTGTACTTTTAATTTGTGAGAAAGACAGAAAAAGGTGATTTTTTTTAGTGCAGCGAATTTCTAAGACAACACTGCCATCTTTCCTCTACATTTCCCTCTGTCGTTGCAAAAAAAAAAAAAAATGGCCGCCATTACAGCCACAAAAGAGAGAGGGCGGTAAAGAAGGCGGGACGATTTTGCGTCATCAGTCGATCCAGCCAATCAGCGCACGGATCTAAGAGCGCTAATCAGGCTTCGCGCTGTCAGTCAAAGTGTTAGGCCCCGCCCCCGATCGAAATTTTGACCGTAAACATCCCGCTGATTTTGAACGCGGGAGGAAGAAGAGGAAAAAAAAAAAAAAAAGCGGCCGCCATTTTGGTTCGATTCAATGAGAGGGACGAAGAAGGAGGGAAACAAGTTATAAACTTCTCTCACGGCTGGGAAGGGAGACATTCTCCCGCTCCGGATTACCACGGAATAATTATTGGATGGTGAGTGTATAAAACATGTATGTAATGCGAATTAACGAACGATAAAAAAGTCGTATTTTGTCTTCCCCCCCCCTCACAACCACTTGCTAGCTGCCCAGTTCTATAGTCATAGCAGCGAGGCTAATTTCCTCTAGCTAGCATGTTTTAGCAGCTAATCTAGTCTTATTTCACTTTACTACGACTGAATATTTTATGCATCTGGAAATGCGTATAAATATATAATCTGCTTATTTATACTTTATTAAAATCTGCTTGTTTGTTTTAAAGAACAGACTAGCGGGATCGTGTTTGTTGCTAGCTGGCTAATACGCTAAACCTGTCGCCCCGCTAGCATGGTTCCTCCTATAGCTGTTTTATTGACTTGTAGGTTCGGGAAATTTGTAAGTGTACTTGTTTTTTTTACACTTAAATTTTTTTGGGGGGTAAAGGGGAAAACAACAGTTAGTTTAGAGTGCGTTTTGAGGCGCTCTGTGTGTAATTTGGTTGTTGCTTAATTCGCTCGGAGGGACTTTTCAACTGGTGCAGGAGGATTAACGTTCAAAAGCTCCAGACTTAAAAAACAAAAACAAAGCAGGCTTTATTGTAGAGATTGGCTTTTATGTATATATAAATATATATATATATGTATATATATATATAATATATATGTGTGTGTGTGTATATATATATATTGTGTGTGTGTATAAAAATATACTATAAATAATTGGGATTGCAGTGAATGAGTAAAGAAATTTAGATATAATATTTTCTAGAAACACACATTATTTTAACAAATTATATTAACATTTTTCTAATGACAGACGTGTGTGTTCGTGTATATATATATATATTTATATATGTGTGTGTGTGTGTGTGTGTGAGGGGTGTAACGGTACACACCTCGGTTTTAAAGTCACGGTTTGGTTCATTTTCGGTACGATTGATTTTTTTATTATTATTTTTATTAACGCAGTTTATTATCAATAACACGTGTAAACAGTTTATAAACAATGCCTGCTCAGTTAGATAATATATAAAATAACATTGTAGAATATTATATAATGAAGAAAATCGAGTGAATAAAATGTACGCAATACTCATTATTATAGTGATTAAATTGACACAAATATATAAAATAAAATAGTTTACATTTGTTAGACCTCATTTGTATAACACAGGTGTGTTAATGTTTTTTTTTATTTAATATTTAATTTCCTAAAGATATCTTCTACTTAACTGTCTGAGTTATTTTAGCAGATTTTAATGTGTCTTCATTCTTTCCAGCCTTATAAGAACAATTCTTGAAATTTGCTTGCGTTAGCCGGTCGCTCTTCCTGGTTCGCGTCTTAGTTGGATTCTTTTGCGTTTTCATGCCTGCGTAAAGCAAATCTTATTTCTGGTAGCGAGTAGCCACAGTGACTGCGCTGACCCCAGTTTTTTTTCTTCATACCCCTGCCATTATTGTGTATGTTTTTTAACTACTTATTCTTAAACTTAAAATGTGCAGGACAAGAGACTAAACAAATATTTTCTCATGTGTGTACCAAACAGAAACACGTGTACTGTTACAGCTCTAATATGGATATGTAAATATTTACAAGACATACACATTCATAAATAAAAACAAGCTTTGGTATATTGTTATGCATATAAAAAAAAGCAATATTAATTTTAATATACGGGAATGTAAACCCTGATTAATAATAATTTACAGGGTATTTTTTCTCAGTTTTAAATAAAATTTGTTATATTGAGTTTGATTTGGTTCATGTTGTTATAACTGTTATCTGTATTGTGCGCTGTGATTGTTTCTTTGTGTCTAGGTGTAGCTGACCCTTGTGCATTTTGAGCAAACCCAGGGGCAATGTTTTACGCCCACTTCGTCCTCAGCAAGCGAGGGCCGCTGGCCAAGATCTGGCTGGCGGCCCATTGGGACAAGAAGCTGACCAAAGCCCACGTCTTTGAGTGCAACCTGGAGAGCAGTGTGGAGAGCATCATTTCACCCAAGGTGATCAATGACCTTCTTATGCGTAATGGTTAAAGCTGAGTAGGCCTGTAGTCAGAAATACTTCGACAGGCATCGTTTTTTTATTCTGCCTGTATTTATCCGTATTAAACGGTATATTTTTGAACGCAAATATTCTTCTGACTCCAGGTGCTCACTTTGTATCCGACAGAAGTATAAAATGGCTTAAATGGAATAATATTGTCTATACAAAGAATGCAGGTTTTTATTTATTTATTTATTTTAAAGAGTCATTTGTTTTGCAGGTGAAAATGGCTTTGCGTACATCTGGCCACCTGCTCCTGGGGGTGGTGAGGATCTACCACAGGAAGGCCAAGTATCTCCTTGCCGACTGTAACGAGGCCTTTATAAAGATCAAAATGGCTTTCAGACCAGGTATTGACGAGCTTTAAGAGAGAACATTTTAAAAGATGTAGTGTAATATGTAATAAGCACACTGAAGCTCGCGATTGAAATCTGTGCCTCTCAGGGGTCGTGGATCTGCCCGAAGACAATCGCGAGGCTGCGTACAACGCCATCACCCTGCCTGAGGAATTTCACGACTTTGACCAGCCGCTTCCGGATCTCGAGTGAGTTCGGCTTTTAACAGTAAAATAATCACGGATGCAGTCTGCAAAAACAGGAGTTGATTTCGTGTGGCAGTTTCAGGAATGTTTTGTGGCTGTGACTCATCCTGACTTTTCTTCTTCTTCTTCTTCTTCTTCAGCGACATAGATGTAGCACAGCAGTTTACGCTAAACCAGAGCCGGGTGGAGGAGATCACCATGAGGGAGGAAGTGGGGAACTTGAGCCTTATGAACGACGAACACTTCGGTAAGAAAGAATTCCAGAGAGAAGTTACAGCACCTAATTATTGTAAAAAAAAATTTGTAAATAAAAAAGTATTTTTTATTTATTTATTGACCCACTATAACACGCTGGTTGTTACCGACAGGCGATTTTGGCATTGAGGACCGGGAGATCCTTAGAGAGGAGCCTGCCTTTGAGGATACCGCCTTCATGCATGGATCCTCAGCTGCCAACCTCCTCCTGGAGGCGGAGCCCGGCCCCGCCCACCCTCCTGATAAGTCCGCTAATCTCGAGTATGACGACTTCGGAGACAACAATCTGGAGAACAGCGACGGCGGTATACTCGGTGAGGGCGTGGTATATAACGTCTCTGATGATAAACGCTTATGTACACAGTTGTTTAATTTACACACTTTCTTTTTCATTATTATTCGCGTATTTATAGTGGATAAGCTCTTGAGCGGCGATGGTGGTGGGGGGATATTTGACGATCCTCCGGCCATTACCGATAGCGTCATGATGCCGCCAGGCCACGGAGATGACGACGATGACGACTTTGACCACCTTTCGCGTAAGCTTACAAATGCTCAACTCTGCCTCACTAAATTCGATTGTTTTTTTATATGATCGCATGTTCGAAGTGTTTTAAAATAGTTGATATACACCTGGGAAATTTACAGCTGCACTACTGTTTGAGCTGCTGTAATTATTCAGCGCTTTCTGACCAATCAGAATCGAGAATTCAGATAAATTAGAAAAACTCGCTTAACTGTAGCTTTTAACATTCTTTTTTTTTTTTCGCAACTTTCACGTATTTGTTCAACATTTTTTGTTTTTAGAGAGCTTTTTTTTAGTGAATGCTCACAGCGATGCTGCTCTTTGCTGATGTTTTCAATGTGTCTTATCTTTATTCTGCTGTAATGTTTCCATCAGCGGCTGGAGCGCCAGACAGCCCAGATTCCTGTCCGGTTGAGGCTTTACCCAACACTACAGACCAGACGGAGCAGACCACGCTGGTGCCCAATGAAGAGGAGGCGTTTGCTCTTGAACCCATCGACATCACCGGTAACATGGCAAAAAAAAGAGAAGTGATAATAGTATTGTGTTTTACAGTGTGGGTTTAGAAGTTCCAGTATCACAGGATTAATCCACAACGATAGTTGATCGCTGTAACAAAGATCCACACTGAAGGTCTGCAGTCTTTACAAGAGCGGCCTCTAGAGGCAAATCACTGACACCCACGTGCCTTTTGTTTTTACTAGTGAGGCAGCGTGGGGAGCACTATTATTTATTTATTTATTTACAATAAATGTTTTTATTATTTATTAATGTATTCATATTTAATACATTTTACACATTTCCATAAATAAATTAAATAAATACATTTAAAGTTGTATTTTTTTTTTTGCATAATTTAACATAAAGTTTTTTTTAAAATCATTAATCCGTACGATTCAACCTAGCTATCAGTATCTGTAAAATCCACCATCGACCTCTAATCCCAAATGCTGCTCAGGAAATGTTACACTACACAGGACACTGCTAAAAAGAGAGAAAAAAATTATTTGTTTATTTAAAACACCAAAAAACTAACCTATATTTTCGGTTTTGTTGTTTATAATTAGTTTTAAATAATATATTTTTTTTCCCCCTAAGCTTGACTTTCATTAATGCAGCTGAGGTGTTGATCTATAAACGAGTGGTCTTTCTATCCCCCAGTGAAAGAGACGAAGGCGAAGAGAAAAAGGAAGCTGATCGTCGACAGCCTGAAAGAACTCGACAGCAAAACCATCCGCGCTCAGCTGAGCGATTACTCGGACATCGTGACCACACTGGATCTGGCCCCGCCCACCAAGAAACTGATGATGTGGAAAGAGACCGGAGGAGTGGAGAAACTCTTCTCTCTGCCTGCCCAGCCTCTGTGGAACACCAGACTGCTCAAGGTACAACTTCACTCTGGGTTTTATGGTAGAGGGTTTTTCTCTGGACGATATTTAGAAATCAGGGCGGCCGATTTATTTATGGCTGATTATATGATGCGTTTTCCCTCTGGATTTCATTAAATCTCACAGTTAATAAATAAGTTATACAGAAATTTTCTTCAGCATAACAATAAGCTAAAAATACTGTTTCATAGTGCTATTCTTATTCTCCCTCCAAATGTAGCTTCATATTTAACCAATGAAATATACGGACTAGATTAAGAAGGAAGGATAAAAACGTAAAGCCTGGGACACGCCAAGCCGATGGTGATTAAACAAAATCTACGTGAATCCGTTAGTAATGATCGCGGCAGGTGTAAATGCTGCTCGCTTTATATATTTACTGTACGGAAGCTGAATACAGACTACTGCCACCTGCTGGTTCAGGAGAGTTATGTTCTCTCACCAAGCACAGAATGTACACACATGGTTTGGTGTGTCACATGCGTCTGTCTAATAATCGCCAAAAGCAGTGCAGAATAAAAACTGAATAAATAAAACACAAAAATTTACCCAATCGATCGCTGGCTGATTAAATGTATAAATTAATCCAGATCTGAAAAAATAGCAGTCATGTATAAATGTTGTGCTGGAGGTAAAACGATGGTGCGAGGGCCTCACTTTCTCCGTGTGCTCCGTAGATGTTCACACGCTGCCTCACTCCACTGGTGCCGGACGAGCTCAGGAAGAGGAGGAAGGGTGGTGAGGCTGACAGCCTGGAGGAGTTCCTGAAGGAGCTGGAGAACCCAGAGGTTCCCCGTGAGGAACAGCTGGGCCAAAGGACCGACATCATTGGTGAGAAGAATGCTGGGGGGGAAAAAAAAACGGAATAAATTCCCGAATAAATTATTGTTTATGTATGGCACCAGACTTTGTATAAAAATTCTCAGTTTTCTTTAGTGCCTACAAATATTATTGCACAAAGTGAGAGCCACCACATGGCAGGCTAACCATGATAGAGTCTCGTCACAGTGATCTTAAATTCTCACATATGACTGTGTTCTTTTATATATATAATGCTTTTATATTTATATTTATAGATTTTTGCTACATCAAAAGCAGCAGCATCTTCATCCCAGGATAATTTTGGGCCTCCTTCACTCAAATAATCTTTTAGATTGTGTGTCTGTCGGTGTAGAGTTTGACCCTTATCTTCTGTGCAGATCAAACCATTGTTGAGGAGCCCAGCATGCTGCAGACCTCATCCATGGAGGGCAGCAGAACCACACTGGACGAGACCCTGATGCCTCCTCCTTCACGGCAACGTGGAGTCAAACGCAAGTCCCAGGAGCCCGAAGCCGCTCTGCCTGTGAGTCTCGAGCGCGGCTTCTCCGGCGGGGTTTTATTTTTGCTCTGTAAACTGTGAACAAAAATCGAAAAAGTACGCTTCTCTTTTAGACGATGAGCATACTGGACCAGTCCGTGCCTCCGCCCATGGAGCAGTCCGTGTTGTCCCAGCAGCTGGACATGCCTCAGGTCGACCTTCCTCCTGAGGACAGCGGCAACCTGTCGAGAATCGTGACCGAGTTCAACCTGCTGGGAGAGAAGAACAAGGACAAAGAGGACAGTGAGGAGGAGGATGAGGTGAGCTCTGACTTCCATATTCATCACTTTTGTTTTCGGCAGTCAGAGAAGAGTTGATTTTAAACGTCTAGACGTAGTCATGCAATTTTTTTTTATTTTTTTTTTCTATAAATAACCGAATAAATGAATGTTTTAATCTGATTCATAAAGGAGGGTGATGGACAAGGTGGTGACCAGGACCAAGAGGAGAGACGGTGGAACAAAAGAACCCAGCAGATGCTGCATGGACTTCAGGTACGTACGGGGCTCAGAAATGTGTATTTAAATATAACGAGCAGTTCATCTGATTCTGGTCGTGTCTTCCATCATACAAACAGGAGCCTGTGATCATTTTATAGCAGTAATAGAGATTCGTTCTTAAGATTTCTGGAGACGTTTCTTGCTGTGGAATGATATAAATGATTTGTATACCAGCGTGAACTGAAGTGCGATTGTACTCTTGTGCGTTTCAGCGCGTTGTGGCTAAAACCGGAGCCCAGTCCATCAGCCTGCTGGAGCTTTGCAGAAACAACAACAAAAAACAAGCCGCCGCCAAGTTCTACAGCTTCCTCGTCCTGAAGAAACAGCAGGCGGTGGACCTGTCCCAAACCGAGCCTTACAGTGACATCATCGCCACGCCAGGTCCACGGTTCCACATTGTATAGATGCACGTTCTTGTCTTTTTAGCTTGTATTTAACACTTTTTACTGTTTCTCAGTCTTTTGTACCTATATATTGGGCTTGTTTTGGACCAATTTCATTTGTTGTTGTTTTGTTTTGTTTTTTTGTTTTTGTTTGTTTTTTAGAGTTGGAAAGAGTCAATTGATCATGTACAAATTTTACTCCATTTGCATGTCAGTACCTTTTGTACCCCCGTAACCTCAGTACCAGACTTTTGTTTTTCTTTTTTTTTTCTTTTTTTTCCCCTCCACAAATTGTTTTATCGTTATGGTTTTATCCAACTAGGTTTTACATCGAGATACTTCTTTTAGAATAGCTGTAAACATTTTTGCCTTTTTGGTAATATCACATTTGAGAGACAAAGGTTTATTTTTGGAAGTCTGGTGTAATTGTTGAATAATGCAAAAGCTCAGCATTTTGTATCTCTTTCAATGATGTTATTAAAGGTTTATTAAAAACAACTTTTTCTTGTTAGTTTTGTACGTTGAAACAAAACCATTTTATTTGTTACACTTACGTTTGCGCCATTCTGCAGACGCCCGTGTTCAGAGAGACCTACTAAATTGCTTCGAGTCTCCAGCAATGAATAAATCTACACTGCTACAAAAGATTACAACCGTAATATTAATATAACTCCTGATTTCTTCAAAGCAAACTTGGAAAGTGTTAGTTTAAGTGTTTCAGGAAGATGAAGGTCTTCAACAGTCACATAAAGATAGTCAGGGACATCTAGGGGAAGTTCACTCCACCACCTCGGTGCCAGAACAGAGAAGAGCCTTGAAGTGTACTTACCTCTCATTCTGAGAGAAGGTGTTACCAGGCGAGCAGTGCTGGAGGATCTCAGACAGCGTGGTGCAGTCTCTGAGGTAAGATGGTGCTGGTCCATTGGAGCCGGTGGGGTGGTGTGGGAGAACCTCGGCAGATTGAACACAAGTCGTGCAGCTGCGTTTTGGATCATTTGCAGTGGACTAATAGTGTTTAGAGGAACACCTGCCAGCAGAGAGCTGCAGTAGTCCAGTCTCGAAATGATGAGAGTGAACAAGCACCTGAGCAGCCTGTGTGCACAGAAATGATCCAATCCTTTGGGTGTTGTAGAGAAGAAATCGACAAGAACGAGCCATGTAGCTACATGTGAGGAGAAGGACAGTTGATTGTTGAAGGTTGTGAGCAGTTGCTGAATGGGAGAGCAGAGAGTCGAGTGATTCTCTTATCTTGACCTGGAGCTGACCAGGTAAATGTTTTAACGTGTTTTGATTTTTGCTTGTATTTTACTTGGGAGATTTACGTCCTCGTATGAAAAATTTAATTATGGTAAAGTTGATTACAGTGTGTAAGCAGCATGAATGAGGTGTGAGGGAAAAACCAAAGACGTTCATATGTTTCTCAGAGTGTTTCTGCTTTTAGAAGCACATACAGCATGTGACTGCTCAGATACAACAGCATGTGTTCCTGCCTTTATTATTATTGTCTTTAATTTAGTGCTGATGGAAAAAATAAAACAGCTATTCAAATCAAATTTTATTCATCACATACACATACATACAGGCTACGACATGCAGTGAAATTAGAACAAATCCTGATTTTTGAATCACTTGAATCAGTTTTATTTTTTAGAAAACCATCAGCGAGAAACCAGTGTTCTCTCTCTCTCTCTCTCTCTCTCTCTCTCTCTCTCTCTCTCTCTCTGTATTTCTCTATCTCTCTTTGTGTCTTTCTCTCTCTCTCTCTGTATTTTTCTCTCTCTTTCTCTCTCTCTCTGTATTTCTCTCTCTCTCTTTGTGTCTTTCTCTCTCTCTCTCTCTGTATTTTTTCTCTCTCTCTCTCTGTATTTCTCTATCTCTCTTTGTGTCTTTCTCTCTCTCTCTCTGTATTTTTTTTCTCTCTCTCTCTTTGTGTCTTTCTCTCTCTCTCTCTCTCTCTCTCTGTATTTTTCTCTTTCTCTCTCTCTCTCTCTCTTTCTCTCTCTTTCTCTCTCTCTCTCTCTAAATTTTCTTCACTTCAGCTCTCAATTTATTGTATATAAGATATATTTAATATTAGCTAATTTTACGTTATATAATCAATAGTCTTGCTTTTTTCATACATATCTTAAAACATATATTTATTAATTATTATAATATTTAAGTATTTTTGTTTATTGTTTATATAAGTGTTGAATTTTTAATAAAGTTTTTCTTTGATGAAAGAAAATATCAAATGTAAAAAAAAAAAAAAAAAAAAAAAAAAAAAAAAAAAAAACGAATTTCTGCACTTTTTCTTCCGCGGGAACCGGAAGTGGTACTCGTGATCATTTCCTGTCTATGTGCAACAATGGCGACGCGCACGGAACCATCCCCGGCAGCTCCTCCGTCTCTCGATTCTCAGGTTAAACGCGTTCAGATTGATGGACTGGTGAGTGGAGCAGTTGTATATGGGAATTATAATTATGTATATGTTTTTATGAGACCGGAAGTCTGAACGAACAGAAGAATATTTTGGACGGAAGTGTCTCCCACGAGAGCCCGTGTGTAGGCCAGCGCGCGTGCTCTCACAGCGTATAATATAAAGATATAAAATTACAGAATAAATCAGATATCAATCTGCATTTATTACTGATGAGGACAAATACACATTTAAGATATTTTGGTGTATATACTTTAGTGTTAAGAACGCTAACAAAATACGAAATACACGAATGTTATGAATAATCATCATTTTTGAGATGTTTATTTTTTATATCTATATATATTTTGTTCCAAACTGTGGACACGTTTTAAAACAAGTGGGAAAAAAAAACATGTTGAGGTGTACCATAAAATGTATATTATTCAAATGTATTTGTTTGCTGGGATTTGAACCTTCTAAGCAGAAGTTTAACCCATTTGTTGCTATAGTAACAGCGTATGGGCATGTTTGGAAGGTGCTGCTGTTCTGATTTGCCAATTTTTTCGATTTTTTCATCCTTCCTGGCTTTGTTGTTCATTTGTTGCTCACATTTCTGACTTCAGCACTTCCACAATGAACTGCATGCACTTGTTTTAACTGCATGCGATGTTAGTTGATTGCTGGATCGGCAAAAATCCATACCGATAGTTTTTCCGGGTTGCGTTATGTACAAGAGCACCCTCTAGAGGCGATGCATGGACATAAGGTACTGTTTACTCGGAGTGTTGCTTTTTATGATTATTTTTTTTTTGTGTGTAGTAAAGCCCAGCTATTGTACATGGATTGTTTATGTAGTATCCATAAAAAAATTGATTAATCGGTTATCTGCAAGTTCGACCGAACCTAGCTGTCCTATTATAATGCAGTCAGATGAACACTGTCGAGGTAACAGCAGTACATTCATCCTCTCAGTACAGTCACACAATCCTCAATCAAATTGCTGTTCAATATGTTGATGGTTATATAATCAGGTGTTGTGCGTGTTTTTTTCTGACCAACAGGGGGCAGACTTGCATTAAAATACATCCGCGATTTTATGGCACCAAATGCATTGTAGAATCATCCGAGGGCATTTTTTTTTTATTTTTCCACGATCACACGTAGTTTCAGATCGCAGTCTGCTCGCTTCCCCTCAGAAATAACGCACCACCGAGTCCTTGTTGAAATTTCCGCTTCCCTTGATGACTAGAACAGAACAGGGTGCAGGATATGAAGCCAGACAATATGATTAATAAATAATTCACTTCAGGATCCTGTGCATTGCATCACTGCATAACCGAGCTGAAATCGTGACCAGGAATCCTGTTTTATATGTAGAGCCGATTGTAAGAGAAGTCAAGTGGGGAAGAGTGTTAAAAAACGGTGTGTGTGTTTAGCGTTCACAGGCATCATTAGCCGACATGAGAGACTCTGTGTGTCGCCCTGATTGTCACAGCGCAGGTGGCGAGAAAGACCGAAGACTGAAGAACAAACGTAGCGATGCTTTCGCTAAATCGCTTTCTGTCAGTCGTCAGGGGGGTAAAGGGCGGAGGAGGGGAAAGAGGTGGCGTTTGATCATTAGTGCCAAATACGTGCTACGGGATTTTCCAGAATCGTTTCATGAATCCGCAACAGAACAACCCCCGTCAGTGAGACATCCACCCTCCCAAACTTTATAAGAACAAATCTTGCTCCCCCCATCCCCCTTAAAAAAAACTGATTAAATACTAGTAAAGTTTTAGTCCATGGGTGTGCAGTATTGACAAAAAATAATAATAATCGCAATATTTATTTTTTTGGTTTTATTGCTAACGATAATTGGACGTTATTTTGAGCGTGGTGTTTTATATTCGTACATATAAACAGTCGGTTACAATAATAACGAGATCGACAGAATTCCTCTTTGCAATGCAGATGAAACCGAAGCGGCATCTAAAGTGGAGTTTCGCTGTTTTTTTTGACGGCATTAAATTCAGCACAGAGGGACACGTATTGCTTTAACCTGCAGTTACAAAAGCATAAATAGTGTATTTATATTTTTAACATAAAACGCTGAATATTGTTTTTTGAGAGAAGTAAAAAAAAAATTTTAAAAAAGAAACTTTAAATGCGGAATTAAAAAAACAGCAAGTTACTGTTAATAAGCGAGTCATTACGATTGAACCGAATCATTTAAACAAACGATTTATTCAGGAATGAAACACATGGTCTCAATATTAACTACATGTTTATTGAACTTTTTAATAAAATCTTGCAGATTTTCTGAGGTAAAAACGGCACTTTTTTATGTGATATTGATTTGACTTTTGCTTTAATTTCCCTCCATTTTAAACATTTTAAATAACTTTTTATTCACGAGGATAAAAACGTAACCGGTCGAACCCGCAGCGATCCACCAATCAGGGTCGAGCGCTCGCTCTGTTTTAAACTCGTTCTGATCGGCGCTCGGTGTATCTACTGATCACCAACACACAAATTTAAAGTTTAAAGAGACAATTTTACCTCCTGTATCTCTACTTTAACTACAGTTTGGGTACTTCGTCCTCCACTGATTACGAGTAATAACAAATGCATAAACTACTACAAAATCTGAGATTTTAAAAGTGTCTGCTTCGCTCCAATCCCTTGTAATTCAATAAAACATTATTTCTATGGCGCTTTTACATTGTCTCAAAACAGCATTACAGAAAGTAAGAATTAAAATTTTTTTTTTATTTAAATAGATGTGTATTTATGTGTATGAGTCTGGGACGAGTGTGGTGAGAAAGAACTCCCTTATATGGTATAAGGAAGAAACTTTGAGACTCAAAAGGGGAACCCATCCTCAGTTGGGTGACACCAAGATGAAACACTAGAGAGTGAGAAATATCCTGAGAACCGGAGTGTGTGATCATAAGTAAGGTCCTTTCTACACTCTTCTTCTGTCAGATGGAGTTGTGGAACCAGGAGTTCATGAGCAAATCACAAAACAGCTCAACTTCTGAGATCATTATAGATTCAACACCAACTCCTCCATGCCAGAGCCTTAAAATGCTCAATGATAGAGAAGCAACAAATGTATTAAGTTTGTCTTAATCTCAGCTCGATATCATTCCTATACATTCACACACTCTGCCACACATTGACCAGGATGCCTGTAAACTCACGTTCCAGACCAGTGTCTGCTTTAGCCGACTCATAAGCATGTAGCGTCCTCTGATTGCTGGAAGAATCACACATGGGTTTTTGCTTTGAGAGCAAAAAAAGAGGCAAATCAGAGCCTAATTGGACTGATCCTTATCAACAGAAGAAGAGCTTGGATGCGAATAACGTCGTTTCTAATATGCCGGAAAATGGGCTTCTTTTCTTACTTTTTTAAATGTAGTTGTTTGTGCGTTTTCCAAAAAGCTGTTTGAAGATAATCTGCTCGTAAATTGGGAACAGATGCACACTCCGGTCAAACCCTGTGATCTCAGCGTTGGCCTCCATGCGTATTTTTCTCGGCATCATCTATTTCAGTTAGGGAAACAGGTGTTCCACTAATGTTGCGAACTCTTTAGGCGAGCTGACAGACTCCCCCTTTCCCCTTTTCTGAATTGCCAGCTCCATTCCATCCGCTCTGTGCTCCGAGGGAGTCGACCTTTCGGCTAGTTTTGACCTTAAAGCCCGTTTCAGGATTGCAGAGAGAAAAACTGCAGGCTTTCAGAACAATCTTTGATCCCCGGGATTGTGGTAAGCTGCTTTTGTTGTGCGTCATCGGTTTGGCCTAGCGTCTATCCTGAAAAGATCTGGCATCCTGTGGGGAGGCTGGTTCTCACTTTCAAGTAGTCTCGAGACTAATAGGACGGTTGGTATTTTCTTATGGTTGCTATTATTCTTATGGTTAGGTGAAGAACTCGTGGACCTGGTTGGCGTTGTGCCATCACACCAGACCAGAATTTCGGTAATAAGGTTGTTAAAAAAAATCAGGAAGGACCGTCAGTATAGGACCTATGGTCTAGTTACAAACGATTACAAACGGACCTCGGTTGAACATCAAATCGGAAGGTCATGAGTTCAAACCCTATAACCGCCAAGCGACCATTGCTGGGGTTTGAACTCATGACCCTCCGATTCGAGGTCCAACGTGTTAAGCACTGAGCTTTTTATTTATTTTGTATTGTTCGCAGGTGGTGTTAAAGATCATAAAGCATTACCAGGAGGAGGGCCATGGCAGTGACGTGGTGCAGGGTGTTTTGCTGGGATTAGTGGTCGAAGACCGTCTGGAGATCACCAACTGCTTCCCATTTCCCCAGCACACGGAGGACGATGCTGACTTTGATGAAGGTAAGACGACTAAACGCGGTTAGAAGTGTCCATTATATCAAAAAGCGGCCTCATGGTAAGTATCTGAGATGTGGTCCTGTCCAACCTGCTCCATTTCTGGATCATCCCAGAAAAAAAATCCCAAATCTCATCACCTGGCATCTTCATATAAAAAACCGTAGGGATACAAAACTGTTCTATGACTTCATCGCTGTAATATTTTTAGCAGGCTTTTACTCACAAGAAGGTCACGCTATTAGCCAACACTATTTAGTTCCAGTCTTCTGTCAAACCAACTCTACAAGGGAGGTCAAGTTCCAAGCTCTCCGAGGGAGCTGAATAACCTTGCCTGTTCGAGCTCGTCTAAACGTGCACCAGTCAGTATCACTAATGAGCGGTTGTCTGGAAGTGTGTGTCAAGAAGCTGAAAGGCCAAGCTGAAAATGGGCGCCCAGGGACAAGTGTTTACGGTACCATGGCATTATCTCATGGCTTCAGTCGAAGGCGTAGTGCCTGTTTGCTGTTCCTTTCACCAAAGCAAATATCCGCTTAATTTTCCGAACCGCTTCGTATGTCGATGAGCATCAAATCAGTCTTTAGCATCAAAGCAGAAATATGAAGCACCTTTACCGCATGCAAATGATTTTGGATAAGGGAATGTACTGGTTGAGAAAAAGAAGATGACTTGATTTTGAAGTCATAATTCATAGGCTTTCACACCGCAGTCTGCCCCAGTCCTATTTTTAGCAGTCCATCACATTTAAAATCAGTCTCTCTGACTGCTCTTTGCTGAGGCAGTCATCTTGGCTCGATGACAAATTTCACACAAGCTCATAATTCTGGTCTTCTTCCTCCCACCTCCTTTGCCTTGCCTCCTCCTCCACCCCATCCATGAGCATGATAGCAGATGTAAAGGCAGTAAGAGGACTTCGTTAATGCTGTGATCATTCTCCCCCTGCCTGAGAGGAATGCCTGGGTGCCTACTGCTGCGGCAGGGTTCCGTTTCTTCTCTTTTTTCTACGCCAGTCATTTTCCTCAGCTCTCAGAAGGTGGCATTGTTGCACTTCCGGGTTTAGCTTTGCCATTTCGACACAAGCGAGCAGGCGAGCCAGCCAGCAGAGCTCAAACCAATCCAGAGTCTGTACCTTGTATAGAAGCAGTGTGTTAAATGGGCAGTTGGCCGACAAGAATCCATGTGTACATTAGCCTGATCATTGACCCTCAACTCAAATCAAAATCTCCACAATCTTCTGCAGCCATAACTGATTGAGTGAGTTTCTTGGTCCGTGGTATATATTGGATGGGGTGAAAAGGTATTTTCTTTGGTGTATATGAGCTAAGAAGTCTTGTATATAAGACACACATGCTGGAAATTTGATTCTTTTAGTTGTATGCATGTTATTTCCTCACAGACTTCCCGGAGACAAGGATGAAAGTGTGTCTCCTTGACAATAGACCTTGTATTCAGTATTACAAATAGCCCACCCCCATGAGTAAATTCACGATTTTCATCGTTCTTACGGTGAGGTTAGCAGTACGACAAAAATTGTATTGTGCAGGAACATCCCACAAGAGCTGCAAGTTTTGGAGATGCTCTGACCCAGTCGTCTAGACGTCACAATTTGTCAAACTCGCTCAAATCCTTACGCTCGCCCATTTTCCCTGCTTTTAACATCAACTTTGAGGTCAAAATGTTCACTTGCTGCCTAATAAATAAATCCACCCACTAACAGGTGCCATGATGAAGAGATCAGTGTTCTTCACTTCACCGCTCATAATGTTATGCCTGGTCGATGTATCTCCTGGAAAGTGATGCTCATTTGTATGTAGGGTGCATAACAAGATAATAAAGTAATCCAGCATTAGAAGCATTATAAATACATTTTAATTTGTAATAAAATCTCTACCACTCAGGCCCGGTTTATACAGTACGGTACTGTAAATTGCCCTGTTTCGTTAAATTAAGACTCCTTGTTAGGCTGGGCCATGTCTCGATTTACGATATTTTTAAGTTACGATGGGGGTCATCAGAACGCATCTCCATCGTACCTCTTAGACGACCCCTATTTCATTCCACCGGGCATTTTTTCTTTCTTTGAAACCCTTCATTAACATATTTATCTTAGCATATGTCATTTGCACATTTGTGCATCTGAAGGCAATTTACCATAGGCAGTCCACCTCTTGGAATTTTTGGGAGGAAGCCAGAGAACCCAGATGAAACGCATTTATACACTGTGGAAAACGTGAAGCATCACACAGAAAATAAAACTCTGGAGGGAACCGAACTTGAGGGAAAACTGTGGACCAGCATCTTTAGCCACATTGCAGTCTACACTTTAAATCATCTGGCTCAAATCTGACATTCTACAATTGGTTGTCCACTTTGCTGTGAGAGTCACATTTTGGGAAAACTTCGAGACTCTGATCAGCTTCGGCTGACCTATAAACCTCCGATCTTCAGCTCGAACTTCAGTCAGAGATCGGATGTTGGAGCTCAGGCTCTGGGCCGGGCTTTTCCCCTGGACGCTTGTTTTATTAAAGGCTTCCCGAAGTTTGTCCTCTGCAAAGTTTTTGGCAGTTTGCTTTCTACCCTTCTCTTCCCCTAGAGCTGTAATTAAGTATCTCTGGACAACAACCCCAAAGCCTTCAGCAGAAGTGACGCAGGCTTTCCTTACTGGAATTCGACTACATTTTGTCATGGGATGTAATAAACCTTCTTGAGCGACGTTGATGCTTTTTCTTCAATGCCTTGTAGCGATAATCAAGTTTGTATCGAGAAATCCAAACATGGCTACTATTTAAATAAAACCAATCAGGAACGAGCCGTGCCAAAACGCCTCCACAAGCTGCCTGTTGAATTTGCGCTATGAGAAATCGGTGGGCCGATTTCCAACAACAAGCTTGCAGTTTCTCCAATACTCCGGGCCAGCTCGCAACTGTGAGGGTAGTGGGAATGCACTTATCCATATGTCATCCTCCTGAACGTGGAACACCTTTAACAAACAGTGCCATAACGGAGCACTACAAATGTCCTCAATTACGTGTTTTTGAATAAACCCACATGGGCATCCTGTAGAGCACTGAAGATGTATTCAGGCAAGATTTATTAAAGATGCGAGATATTTTGAGAACCTTCAGATGCAAATTTATCGAACGACTTCATTGTAAATGCCTGAGAAATACAAAGAGCTTCTATTCTTCAGAGGTCTTAATCTAATGAAATTGATGCAGGACCCAATATTATTGAGATGTAAGACAGCTTTCATGTTCAAGTGAAATTTACCTCAAAACTCTTTTGTTTGGGAATTACGGAAACACAAAACACTTGTCTAAAGACAGAAAATATACAGATTATATAGTTATACAGAGTTACGCCATGATGGTTGACGAACAATTTTTTCTATCTTACAATGATGATGGCGACATGACAAAATTATATAAAAATATACCTCATTCCTGTTTTCTACTGCATTAACTTAACAGATTAAATTAAAACGTACTTAATTTAAAAATGTTAGTTAATGTCGCTGTTAACCAACAAACAATAAACGATACTTCTAAAGCATTTATTATTTTCAGTTCATTGTACAAATGGAATCTTATTTAAAAGCATTAAATCCAAACAGTCTTGCTTGAATTGACCATCTGAAAATGGTTTCACAAATGCCAGAGCAATAAAATTACATTTATTTATAAGAAAAAAAAAATAAGAAAAATTTATTTTAATTATTAATTTGAAGGAAAGAAAAGCGTTTTCCTTTTTTTTGGTTAATTTTGGATGTAACTTTTTTTTTATTTGTTAAATTTTTTAATGCTTAAATGCATGTCTTTTTTCAATATTTTTTTTATATAATATCAAATATCCTATTTATTTATTTCCCTTTTATTCATTATTCTTTTGGAAAACTTTTTTTTGCGTTCACTTGAACTTGGAAACCCAAACCTGTTCCAGCATGGCAATGCCCCCCTGCCCAAAGTGAGCTCCATGAAGATCTGCTTTACTTGGTTTCGAGGGGAAGATCTTGAGTGGCCTGCTGTAGAGCTCCGATCTCATCCCCACTGAACACTTTTAGGATTAATGTGAATGCTGACTGCACCCCAGGCCTCCTCATCTCACCTTCATCAGTAAATGACTTTACTACCACCCTTGTGGCTGAATGAATATAAAAATGAATTCAAAATCTGGTGGAACATCTTCCCAGAAGAGTGGAGGGAATTATAAAAGCAAATCGGGACTAAATGTGGAATGCGATGCTCAAAAAGCGCATACCGTACCCGCCAATTTAGCAACATAGCGTATCTCGCTTTCACGGCACATAACCGGTCTTTAAGTGCCTGATTGAGGACTTGATGGAGGAAGAAACCAGCAAAAACTGTGAAGCTGGTTTATCTAACTTGACAGCTTGCCATTGAGTGCGCATGAAGTAGTTGAGCGTATTTGACAGATACAGCTGTTTCCGTTCTGTATCGCTCTTGCATATGAAAGTTGATGGAGCTCGATGCGGAAGGACACGCACGGTTTATCGAATCGGATGAATTTAGTCTCCCGGTCACTCGTTGGGCCGATGAAACACTGGACCAGGCAATAACTGCCATTCTGATTTGACGATCCGAACTTCTTTGCAGCACGAGATGTAAAGCGGCAAACCGCCACAAAGTGGAAAATCCCACATTGTGGAAAATATCGTGGAGTTGTATAGCTCGTCTGCTTGATGTGACGCACTGAATTATTTAGTCATCTACTCCAGAGCACAAACTGAGGGCAAAACCTGCTTTGTTGGGGTTTATCTTTCTCCCTCTTTTTCTTTATCTGCAGTAACACAATGAAAGTAGGATGGGGAGGGTGAAGGGGCAAATGAAACCAAGGAAGCTGAAAGCTGGTCATCACCTGGTATCAACCAACAGCTTTAATTATGACGCCAGGCAGAAAAAAAATCGAGGTTTGAATATCGACAAACTGTTGTGTGTTTCTTGTTATTCTGATCCTGTGCCACTATAAATCCTGTTGAACTTTCTATCCGTTGCCCTTGAAATCCTACAGGTCATTAGAGATTTACCAGACGAGCTCCGTACAGATTGAGTGTGAAATATGAATTCGCTCGCCATTTGCAGATATGCAGCGGGACACCATTTGCTGGTCGAATGGTACAATGATCCCCCTCCCCTTACTTCCTTCCTGCCTTCCTTCCCTGGCTGCCTTTTTCCTCCATCACCCTTTAGGAGAAGGATGAAAATTGGGCTGCCATTGTAACGCACCCATTTTTCCATCTTCGTCTTTTAGCAAATCTTCGTGATCGAGCCACTTCTCGAGCACCGGCTGTTCCCAGCTCCAGACGACCGAGGAGCGGACTGAATTGTGCCCTGCCACGGTCGCCGCTTTGCTTGGCATGGCGGATCAGTGGCAATTATTCATAGTTAAGAGAAACCTGTGCGCCCTCGTCACCCGTCCTTGCTAGTGCTCTTGTTATGTGCGGTAAAGGGGTTGCCGGGGCGACTGCCGATGGAAATAAACAGCAAATCAGATGCAGAGGAAAAACTTTCGCAACAAGCAAGCACGTCCCCCTGCAGTCCCTGAATTGTTTAATCGGGAGCCCGCCATTTTAGTTTTCACTGTTTCTATTAGGGGTATAACGGTACACAAAATTCACCGTTCAGTACGTAACACGGTTTTTGACTCGCGGAAAATAAAATTTTCATTTTTTTATTAAAGCAGTTTTTTTCCTTTCAAGAGAAAACATTTTGAAGCTGGACATAAAACGCACATATCGCTAGACTGCCGTAAAACGTTGGCGATGACAGATTTTGTGCATGCGTGAAACAAAATTGGTGTTTTACAACTCGCTACAAATCGTATTTCCAGTACAGCGCGAGTAGCCACGGTGACACTGTGCTAACTTTAGTTTATTACCCTTGTCATTGTTGTGTATATTGTTAGGTTTGTAAATCCCCCCCAAAAAACTGCAATGCTGCAAGGCGGAGACTAAACAAACTTGTTTGTGAGGGAACTCGGATTATAATTTATGTTCCGCACGTAAAAACTATTGTATTCGGAAAACATTTGCCCCAAACTGAAAGCTCTGTCGTTACGAAAACACCCCTAGTTTCTCCAGATCCCATACCTTCTCGACGCCTGGCACATTCTTCCTGATGTTTATGTTAGAAGAATCAATAAAAGAAAGAGAAATAAAAATCATGGTCATGCGATTAACAAATACCCCCTCCCTTCATCTTGTTGCATGACGGTAATTATTTCGAGGTGAGCCCGAGGTCTGCTAGCGAAATGTGCTGGCATTAATGCAAATTGTGCTCCAAATTGTCCTAATGATTCATCTTTGATTAACTGCACCTCCCTGATACAGTTAGAGTTATTGTTGATGATGATGGTTGCTCTCGCTCGAGATGAGGGAACAGGCATGGCTCGGGTTTCCATTAATCTCGCCGTAATTAATATCGGCATCCGGCTCCCGAAGCAACCTCGCAATCTTTGCATAGAATTCTCGTTATCTAACCCGGACCTGCGCATGCCCACACGGCATGGTCGCCTGGAAACTCGACGCCAGAAAGGGCAGACAAACGAGGGGTTCAGGTCTGATTATCGGTCCCCGGCGCCGTTTTGACTCAATTTGTCGTTCTTTGTCAGAATCAGAAGTTGCTGCTGGTGAATTTAAAGCATATGAAAACAGAAGCTGGGAAGCCGCGGACGTTTATTGATGCATGATTTATAACCCGTTTCCTTTAAATGCAAATGGAGTCTAAATCCAACACTCGCTGTTTTACCACCAGTACAGATAACTCAGTTTCATGGAATATGTACAAGGCTGTTAAAAAGTCCTAAACATCTGCAGGTTTGGATCACGCAGTAAAGAAACTTAGGGGTGTAACAAAATATCGATACACGTGAGTACCGCGATATTTATTTTGGCGATATTGCTCAAAAAAACGTGACAAAGTTTTGAGTTTGTTTCCCCGTAGACAGATTCTTCTTATCTCTGTACAGTGACAGGAAATACAAGCATAACGGAACACCACTAATGTTAGTCGGATCCTTGACTATACACAGCCCTTATACATTATAAATACATGGATCGAGGTCCAGGGTTCGAGCATCCGTTCCAACACGTGCCAGCAGTCTGAAGGTCCTCCAATGGCACATTCACGAACATCCTCCATACCTCCATACGACGTGTCGTTTAACTCCAATCCCCTGCGATTTAATTCCGCGGCGCGATAACATCGCAGACTCTGCCCTCTCCTGGATTCAATTAGAGAATCTGTGTTTGCGAGCGCGGAGGGATTCCATGCATAATTTAGCGTTACTTTTATCTCGCCTTCTCATGCCCAAGGTCACACGTTGGTGGCCTTTCGGCTCGGATTGCTCTCTTGACAATGAGGCTCGAATTGATGTCCAGGTCCACCTAAATGAATGAAACCGAGAAAACCGCATGTCCCGGGCTTCGGTGGTCTCGCTCGTTATTTATAGCTCGAGCAGGAACAGTGCATGCAATGAAAACGCACGTGATTTAGCGGCGCGAGTCGTGCGTTTCTCGGGTTCGTGTTTTATTACTGCTGCAAGTGGAGTTGTTTCCTTGAGTGTTTAACAATTTATGAAACGCATTACATTTTTTCTAGATTTAATATCAGGCGAGAATTGAAGGGTTAACCCTGTTTTGGTTTAATGGAATTGACTAACATGGAAGATTTTGTGTGTGGGGTAGTTTTGAATTAAGTAGAAGCTGAAGAATGCACTTCTGGGCATTAAGTAGATTAGCACTGTACAGGCTAAAACCCGCCACATTTTATGAGTTATCGTGACATAAAGTGACAGTTAATCTATGTGTGGGAGTGTGTCAGTTATAAATTGCTAAACTGTAAGGCAGGATGTGCGGCTTTGACGCCTATTCGAGCCATTAAATAACAGAAAACCTGCCAGTCTTTGCAGGAATCATCGATAGCACACATTGGATGGGATAAATTAGTTAGCTGGACTTCCAACACAGCGAATTCTGCTTTAGGGCCAATTTTATTTTTTTGTGTGTGTCAATCTGTCATTCTTTAATAGACAAGTGACTCAGGCGGGTGTTGATTTAGCCGACATTATTTGTTTCTCCCAGTATATCCACTAGAAATGACTTCTGCATAAAAATAACCCTAATAAAGCACAATTCCAGCCTAAGGTTTTCTTGCTACCTGGCAGCTTCGAGTTTTTCTGTGAGGAATATAAAGCTTTTTCTACACCAATGCGGATACATTTGTAAATAACGTTTTCGTCTAAAAACTTTCGCTTTCAACGCTTTGACCCGCGTCATTTCCGTAAGACGCTTCAAACCCGTGTCGTTTATTTACTTTCCTGCTCTTTGAAACAATCTTTAAAAATGTCAGCGTTTTAACCAAAGCCTCCGTTTTCAGAGTTTGAACTGCGACGATGAAAACAGTGTTTTTTTATTTATCCTTGTCGGAAAGTTTTTAAAAAGCAGCGTTTTTGTTGACTGGGGGCACCGTCTCAGTGTGGACAGGAGGCAAAAGCATAGAGATAAATATGCGTTTTCAAACAATTTTCCTTATTAGTGTGGACAAGTGATTTCTCCATCCCATAACCCTGATATCTGGTCCATTTAACAATGGAATGGAAGATCAACTGCCCTGCGAAATAAGCAGTCGATACACCTGGTCTTCGAGAAACTGGGGTGGATTTAATAAAAAGGTGCTCAATTAACTTCCCGCTTGACAAATTGCTTAATATCCAGATCACGTGAATCGCAGCCGCTCCACTCACAGTAAAGAATTCTGTAACGCGTTCAGCAACAAATCAAAAGGCAGCACTTGTCCGAGTTTAATGATTTTTTTTTTTCTTGCCTTCAAGTCGGAACTCAATGTATCATGAAATGAATGTATTTCCCAAGGTGGCCCTACACAGGCTGAGTAATTCGGGGCGGGTCGAGTCGCCCGTGGACGGCGCAAAAACACAAAAGCCGTCGAATTACAGCACTTCAATGGAAATTCTTCGGGGGTGGCGACGGTAACCGATTACAATAGAGGCGCAATCTCGGTTTTTGTGTTCAAACGATCAAACGTGACTCCTGCTTTGAATGGAGTTCGAGGCAATCAATTACCCTTCGGCGGGAAAGTTCAGTGCGTTTATTCACTTCGCTGGGACTTTGTGGCCGAGTCATGCAGAGTGAACTTCTTTAAATCTAAATCACACAGACCAACGACTGTATTTGACTCCGTAGTTTTATTTCCCCTCATTTTTTTCTTCTTATATACAGACAGTGATGCATGTACAACAACGACATCGTTTTAATTGTCTTAACATAATATACCTATGCTTATATGATTGCTTTCTATTATCAGTGGCTAAGTTTGACACATTTTGTATTGGGGGTTCCTTCCCCATGTCATAATCGCCCAAGGGGTCCTTGACCTGGAAAACGTTGAAGACTTATGTCTTTATACAATTGTGTACCTCCAACTTTAGGGGAACAGTTTTGGAAGGACCCACAGATGGTTGGAAAGGTGTTTTTTCTGCATTCTAGGCTCCGCAATTAGCATCACATGTTCAGTTTCTACAACATGACTTAAGTCTTTCCTTCCACATATTCCACTCATGAAAAAGCAGCCAAGACTTTCATTTATGATTTTCTCTTTAAAAAATAAAGTTCAAACACTCAAAGCAACCACAAACGAACAATCAGGCCATTAATGCTAGTAAATGTAAACATCGGTTAACACAACTAAACCCGTTCAGGGAACCACCCGGTCCCAAGCCCGGATAAATGGGAATGGGTTGCGTTAGGAAGGGCATCCAGCGTAAAAACGTGCCAAATCAAACGTGCGGAGAATCCGCTGTGGCGACCCCTAACGGGAGAAGCCGAAAAAAAGTTTTACTATTGAGTGTACTGTTGAGCTTTAAAAGCTGTCCAGAGCTACTGGTTTCACAACAGAGCATCGAATACGCACCAAACAGGCCACGCCCACGGGTTGAAACAGTGCTGTTTTTGATGACTTGCTAGCGTGAACACCAGCCAGATCCACTCTGATCCAAAAGGCTTCAGATGAGCCTATTTGCCAGTTCCTGTGGAGTTGCTATCATTCGTCCTCTCTCTTATCTGTTTTCCAAACCCATCCAAGCGTTTTCTGGCATCGTTCCATTTGCAGTTAATAGAACCAGGAGGCACCAGGGACCGTCTCATATGCTTGTGTACTTCGGTGCAAGAGGAGTGCGATAAACATTCACTGCGTCCTGCAGGTCCTCGTCATTCTCCCGCCTCTGGCTTCTCCTCTTCTTCCCCCTTCGTTATAGCTGCCCATAAACTCCAGACACAGCCAATTAAGCAGGACTCTGATTACGCCCTGAAAGATGCCTCTGTAACTGCAAGCTTCTTCCGTTCATGCCGTTTCAGCCGGTGTCGTTTCGAATCGGAGCCTCTATCAGGAGGTGTGTTATCGCCCTGCGGATGGGTGCACTTGTTTACCGTCTTATCGCTTGTCGCGTTTTTGTGTCCTCGTCACAGCTTGTTGTGTCCCCTGTTTCTTGTCTCGCTTTCTTTTTTCTTTCCTGTGTATGCCCTTGTGTTTCTCCGTCATTGTCTTCGTCCCCACATCTTCTCATTGTCCGTTTGCATTTATTCACATCACATGGTGCATTGTAATGAGCTCCAGGCACATTTTACTATCAATTCTGATCAACAATATTTTTATTGATCTTTGTATTGAAGCAGTGGCATTTAAGCTTCAACTGATGAGATTTATTATTTACAGATTCAAAGCTTCACCCCAAACAGCGGTTCGCTGCATGACATGACACCAAGACGCTGATCTGATACTAGAGCGATGCGATTGGTGAAGATAGTTCGCTTTTATTTCTTTGGTTTCAGATAGACGGTGAATCAATTCACTGAAACGCCCTCTGAATTCTAACACATGGCCTTTTCACAAACATTCGAAAACCTTTTCTGTTCTGTAGGAAGTTACAGCTCTACCTCTGCCATGTTAATCTGTATTCTATGTGACTCTTAGGAAACGCCTCGGTCTCTGTAATGCTGTTATAAGTCATATTCACGTATCAGCAGTGAGAAACTACTTAGCTACGAGAAATCGATCTAGATACATAATCACGTATTGCTTACGAATTATTGATCACTTTCGAAAAAATAAAGTATTGCATATACTAATAATTATTTATAAATAGTTTTTTTACCGATGAAAACGTGTTAAAAACGCAAAAGCACACTTT
Organism: Silurus asotus; assembly: GCA_024362625.1. Classification (NCBI taxonomy): domain Eukaryota; kingdom Metazoa; phylum Chordata; class Actinopteri; order Siluriformes; family Siluridae; genus Silurus; species Silurus asotus. The sequence goes on along the minus strand of MU564352.1, from coordinate 1,931,466 downwards.
TTAAAGATCTATGCGTCACATCGTTAACCTTTATGCCGCTGCACCGATGCGAATCTCACCATCCCTGATAGACCCACATGTTCTGAACGATGCTTCTCTGCTCGGTCCGGTTTTGCTTGACCTCCGCCTGCCAGGGAGCATTGATTTTGTTTATGAATTTTCTTATTTTTCTCTCTCTCTCTCTCTCTCCTCCAGTTCAATACCAGATGGAGATGATGAGGAGCCTCCGTCACGTCAACATCGACCACCTCCACGTCGGCTGGTACCAGTCCACCCACTACGGCTCGTTCGTGAGCCGAGCGCTTCTGGATTCCCAGTTCAGCTACCAGCACGCCATCGAGGAGTCCGTGGTGCTTATTTACGGTAAGTCTCGGAGATCCTCAGAATTCCCCCTGCTGAGGTAACATTTACTTTCCAGGGAGTGTGTGTGTTGGGGGGGGTACCAGCTGAAAGCTTCAGCAGTATCAGTTGATGTGCTATGAGCTGGTGCCTGAAATGCTGGTGAACAGACTCTGAAGCAGGTGTTCACAACCTTCCACACTGACCAAGGGCCTTAAATTCTCATGATCTCTCCACCAACTTTTATCTCATTTATACCACTGAGCAGCTTCATTTACTTTGTGATTTCAAAAAGCTACATTTTCGCCATTTCAGAGTTCGGAAGTAAATAGGTAAAATATGTGTTTCCTAACAAACACACATTCGTGTGGCCCTAATGAGGAGGAATGCCGACACTGCATTATTAGCTTATGTTACAGGTGTGGCAGACTGGAAAACTCAATATAACACATTATCTACTGTAAAAAGCTCTGAAAACTACAGGACATTGTGAAAAAAATGGAGAAAATACCATGGGTTTTAATTTTCGAGCGTGGCACAGGAGCGTCATGGATATTAGCTGGAATCTGAGTTCTCACTGAGTTGATTAGAGCGGTGTCTGTTTCGGTCTGATCATTCATGACTTGTGAGAACTCGCACTTTCTCACAGCTAGCGAGATTGGCAATTGTTTATTTTTTTTTTGCACAGTGTGTTCATTCTGACTCTTTACACATTGTCTACTGAGCAGGAAAAAACAATTCTTATTTAAATACGCTATTGGCAAAAGTATTGGGACACCTGGTCATTAGTACAGTATTCAACATTCAGCCACAAGGGCGTCCGTGAACAGGGTTTCCACGGGGTCCACAGGAGCTCTTCCAATCGTACCTATGTACAGCAGTTGACTTTGTCCATTGGGGCAGTTTCACGCTGGAACAGGTTTTGGTCACCTAGTGCAAGTGAAGGGAAAAAAAAAAGTTGTGGTAACGTTTTAGGGAACAATCACATATGACTGGAAAAGCCTGGTGTCCCAATACTTTTGTCTCTATATTGTATACTGTATAATATAGTGTGAATATAAATATATATATACTTTTAAAGGGACATCTAATTAGCTTTTTCCCCACATGACACCCAAACGTTTTTTTGATCAAGCAGAACCTTTAAACATTTTAGCAGTCATTTATTAATATTTAATCCGACTCCAAATTGCTTTAGGTTTCACACTTTTTTTTTCCCGTAGAGTTCATTAGGCAGGAGTGACGTGTTTTCCAGCCTTTAGGGACATTCGGTTAATCTGGCAGTCTTTTCCGGAGAGGAAGCCGGCTCGGCTCGGCTCGGCTCGTGAGCGATGCAGTTAATCACGACACATTTAAAACGCATCAATAATGCAGCCTGTTATATTAAAGGAGCAAATAAACGAGCCTTTTCCAGGATCCGGCATGACAGAAGCCAAGGACGGGTTGTAGAGTGCTATTTAGGTTGTTACACACACACACACACACACACACACACACACACACACACACACA